>QAOA01006147.1:16432-26751 GCA_003255065.1 Cercis canadensis | reverse complement strand
CTTCAATTGCCAGCACATTCCTTCTTATGGCAAATGCTTCAGTCTTCAATGCACTGAGGTTAGTGAAAATCATTCCTCAATATTGCTTTTCCTACTAATTATATGCTAAAAGTTGGCCTTGCATGTTTTCTTTACATGGAAAGAAATGGGGGCTTCGAGGAAGTGGTGTAGCTCAGTTGGAGCCTGCTTGCATTGTTCTTCTTGAAATGACATCCATCATTCTTTAAGAAGTAATACGAGGACAAAAATCAAATTTTGGAATTCTAAAAGTTTGTATAATCAAGATAACATGCTTGATAAAAACCTATGAAATCACCTTCGCAGTATATACTGTAATTGAACAACTGAACATGGCAAGTACTATAAATTGTTTGCACAAGTTACTACTTTTACATATTTACCCAATTTGGAAGCTAGTTTCATACAAGATTAAGCCTTCTAAAGGCAATTCATAAAATTAAAATGTGTAGAGTCAACAAGGGGTGAATAATTTCCTATAGTCCTCGTAGTAACCCACATGGCAAGGCATTGTGAGTCACACACAATCTCCTCCCTTTGCCCCTGCTTCCACGCAATTCCACAACGTCACACACCACCAACAAGTCCTTTCCCTATCGCCCTCTCTCACTCCGTGAATCTTCAACTTTTTGCTGTCTTTTACAGTTCTTAGAACATATTCACTCTGTTACAGAAATTAAGATTTAAGATGCAACCGTTTTGATTATCTTTCCTCTGCTTTTCGCTTTTCAATTCTGGTTTTAAGTTCCTTCCTTGAGCGGCTATTTTCCTCTCATCTTGACTCCTTGATTCCTTCTCCTCGCCATCTATCTTCTTGTCACTGAACAAAATCTTCAAATGGGAATCCTTGCACAATGCTTTGGTTGCTCTGCTGCGAATCAATTGAAGAGCTATGCCGTCGTTTTTCTCTTGCCCAACTCCGGAAATCAACCAACAACTTTGACCAAGGCCGAGTAATTTGTGGAGACTTTGGAAAAGTGTACAAAGGTTCTATAGATGGTGGAAGTGATTATACAATTGTGATCAAGCTGCTAGTGAACTCTAGCTACAGTATTGCTCTGCCAGCTTCGGCACCCCAATCTGGTATCTTTCGTAGGATTTTGCAATGACAAGAAAAATGAAACCATGCTGGTATATGAGTACTTGTCCAATGGAACCTTCCATGAACACCTACATAGCAATGATGAGTATGGCAACATGGAACCCCTCTCATGGAAGAAAAGGCTTGAGATTTGCATAGGAGTAGCACGTGGATTACATTACCTTCACACAGGAGCCAAGCAACCCATCTTCCATTGTGACATCAAATCCAGAAACATTCTTTTGGATAATAATTGGGTGCCTAAAATTGTAAATCTGAGAATTTCATTAAAAGGACCAAAATTTACGTCGAAGCCCAAACCAATCATAGTGAATCATATCAAGGGTACACACAGATACATGGCCCCTGAGTATGCTATGAATGGAAATGTAACAGACAAGGTTGACGTCTATTCCTTTGGTGTTCTTCTACTAGAAGTGCTATGTGCAAAGAAATCTTACATGATTCATGGGACTGAAGATGAATATGAGGGGGATGGCAGTGGATTTTGGAAAGAGAAATTTCTAGTTGAGAAAGTACGTAATTTTATTGAAGGAGGAAATGCTGATGAGATTATTGATCCACTTCTCAAGGGAAAGATTGCACCAGAATGCTGGGGTTTGTTCATTGATATTGCTCAAAGATGTATGGATTACAAGCCAATGGAGCGACCAACTATGGGGGAAGTGGAGGTGGAACTTGAGCGTGCTCTGGCATTGCAGCAGGAAGCAGATGCAAAGCAGAATGGTGATTATAGCTTATAATTCTCCCCCGTTTCTGCTGAACCATAGAAAGGAAAATTCAGCAGTGAGCAATAACACTTGGTCACTTGAGCACAAAATTCATAACTTGTTGAAACTGATCCTTCACAGAAATCGCTTCCTTTGAGAATTGAACTTGTTGAATTGCCATAAATGAACTCAAGTCTCATTTTGGAAAATATCATGTAATGCTAGTGAATATCAAATTGTAAGTGGATTGCCATCTTCCATGTTATACTTTCCAGAAGTAACCATGCTGGTGCTGAATTGATTATTTACTTGTTCCCAAATTGTATTTTCATTCATGTTTGTTGGTTAAACGAGGATTGTCCTAGTCTATGGACATTGTTAGTTTATGGGGTGGTAAACTGATAGTTGTAGAGTGTGTGTGTGTAAGATTGGTAGATAGAAGTGTGAGTGATTAATGAAAGTGACATGGAGAAGTAGTAGTTGGATAATTGAAATCCTACTTGTTAGAATAGTACAAGCTGAAGACTTTGTCATTCTTCTTGTTTTTCTTCCCTCGCCAACGTGCCTATTTATAAGCCAATGACACCGCCCATGGAGAAGCTCTTCTTTCTTTCAATTTTTTTAGTCTGATTGGTTAAAATCTCTATTCAAACCCCATCATCAAGTCGTTCTTTCAAAGAATTGATGCTGAGAAGATTACCCTACACAATTGTGAGTCAACTACTATGGAGTTATGAGGACTCAGAATATAGAGAGAGCTACTTCTCTTGCCAATTCCCGTTGCCACACTATTTTCTTTTGGTGTTACTATTAATGACAAGATGGAAAATAGAAGGTTACTTATTAGTTACGTTACAAAAAAATCTATTGAAATTTTACTTATGATTTATTTCTTCCTCAACCTCTGTACTGCCCTGTGTAGGAATACAAGAATTCCATCAATTCTGGCTTACTGCAATTTGTATAATTCTACAGCAACATGTGCTATCATAGCAGTTTTATAATTCCACTTTGCTGAGTGTGAATACGGATTGAAATCAAGTTTGTTCCTATCAGTTTGAACTTTCCTATTTGTATTCTCTGTTGATGTCAGATGTGCTCCAATTGCTAGCACGCTCCTTCTTATGGTAAAAATCTTCTGTCTTCAATGCACTGAGGTAAGTGAGAAGCATTCCCCATTATTGCACATGCATGTTTTCTTTATAAGGAAAGAAATGGGGGCTTCACCTGGTCATTGTAGACAAACTTGATTCTGTTTATGTGAAAAGAAAGCTATGGTTGTTTAACATGGCTATCTTCATATGGTTGTTTATGTGAAAGGAAAGCGATGGTTGTTTAACTTGGCAATTTGACTGCTTATTTTTATTGCATGAATCATGCCTCATGCATCAATTTTAAAATCATAGCAACTTAGGCACAGTTATTTTACTATAATCGAGTATTTAATTACATCCTATAGAATATGATGCATAAATTTTACACCTAATATCTGTTGCAACTAAACCCAAAAGAGAAAAAAGAACAAGCATGTTCATAGCTGACTCAAAATTAAGAATGCAAGCAAATCCTTTCCATCTAAACAGAGTTTCAAACTTCCAATGACCAAGCCCCATGTATTAACATATCATGACTGCTGATAGAAAAGGAGGAAAGTAAATAGCAGAAGCAGACAATTATTTTATTGAGTGTGCTTGATCTTGTATGTATCTGCTCTCAAGTGTCTTCCGCTTGCTACGAGAGCTTTGAGAAGATAAACAACTAAAACAAGAGAAGATGGCATCATCTACCTTCCATGCATCTTGCTTAAATCTATAGATGTGGATGCTCGTTTGGCTGCTATCAATTCTGATATTTCTATCCGATGCTGTGTGCACTTATCTAAGTGCCTGATTTTAAGCACAGATCAGTTATTGTACTTTCAGTATTGAAGTATGAAATTCAAAATGACATTTAAAATCCTTCTAATAGTAATATTACTTAATTGTTGAAGCTCTGTTATATCTATCTTTGTGTGAGAAAAATTATCTCTTTTTCTAATTACTAAAGGATGTACTCCTAAGATGCCATTACTGTTTACCCAGGTGCAACTGCTCATATCTGTTACTTAGATTGCCACAATACACAAAAACATATGCAATCCTAGTGTTAAGTCACATTGATCATGTTGGACTTGTCTCCTAGTCAGGAGAAGTGTTGGTGACTAGGATATTGAATAGGATTAACCTCTAATAGTATGTTTGTATCTTTTTCACCTTGAATGACTTACCCAAGGGATGTCAGTTAAGATCCTGATGGACCTTCATTTATCTTGCTAGTCTTTAATAGTGCATACGAGGCCAATGTGCATGAAGTTAGCCCTAGATTTAGAGCCCACCCAACTGCTGATGTTTGTCGGGTTCCACCTATTACAGTTTTCCTTACAGTGAATTTTGAATCTGTTGTAATCGCGCGTAATCTTCTATTGAGTCACGCAACTGACATTTTCAAGGTTGTTGAGATTGATTATGCATGCTATTAGCCACACAGAAATCTCTACAATAATAGTTGAATTATGAATTTGTTAGAGATTCTCGCCCTCACAAGGATTTTTCTCCATAGCATGATTTCATTACTGTTCTTCACGATACTAGGACAATACCAAATGAGGGCTAGCTGCAATATGATAAAAGCAAGCTACAAAAATTATAAGGAAAGAAAGTAGTAAGATAAAAGAAAACAATGTTTTTCTTGTTTTTTGATATATATTATTTGCTATTCTCCTTTTATATGAAAGTGATTTACATGATTCCTTTCTAACATAAATTTTTTCACTATGTTACTTGCACAGAAACGGAACAGTAAGTAAGGGACAATTACTTGGAAGCAACTGTCTTTGTAAGTATGCATGCTTTCCAAGTGTTATATATAATACCTTTTGTATCTGTAGTATTCTTGTAGCTTTCTAGGCAAGAGGTTTAATGAACTCATTGCTTAAATATCTAGATGGTTGAGTGATTTATTTGATTGAAATTAGTGTTTGTGGTTTGAACATTGTTTTTTGCATTTTTTATATGTTAACTTTGCAGATTTTTTTTTTTTATTTAATATCATATTATGTAACTAGAAAAATATGGGAGGAAAAAGTGAAAAGGGAGATACTATGGAATAGCCAACCCAAAATACAAAAGCTTTCATTCAACTAATACATGATCGAGTGAAGAAAAACAACTTGCAATCATCAACATTTAAGTTGAAGATTTGGAAAGAAATAAATGATGAATTGGCAGAAATTATTGGAGAAAATTATGGTGTTGAGAGATTGAAAGGGAAGTTTAACCATCTTCGAATTCAACATTGTGAGTTTTCAACTTTGCTGGGCCGCATAGGAATTACATGGGATATAGAATCAAACCATGTAAATGTTAACNTGGGCCGCACAGGAGTTACATGGGATATAGAATCAAACCATGTAAATGCTAATGAAGAAGTTTGGCAAGACCTTATTCCGGTAAGTGCAAAATTTATTGATTAGTATCATTATATTTGTAATTACATTTTTCTAAAATTTATTCTTTTTTTATTTACAGAAAGGCCGATTCTATCGGCAATTTCGGAAGCATGGTTTTGAGTACAACTATGAAATTTTGGGTGAAATATTCAATACTAGCACAGCAACTGGTGCATTAAGTCATGCCTCCACTCAAGAGCCACCAACATCAGATGAGGAGCAAGAGTTAGAAGATGATTTTCTTTCAAAAGGTGTGCATATTGTTGATGTTGAGGATGAAGGTCCCAAAGAGGGTGGTAAAAAAAATAAGACAATTAGTTCATCAATTGAGCATCGACGTAAAGAGCCAAAGATATCAAAATCAGAAAAAACTAGAAGCATGCTTGGACCAATGGGCTGAAACAATGAGTGCAAGGATAGAGGCAAGTAAGGCCAAGGCAGAACGGTATAAAGTACAAGCAAATCCCTTAGATGATCCATATTCCATTGATGTATGCATGGAGTTATTAGACTCTATGGACGATGTTTCAGGTTCTTTATACAATAAGGCAACAAAGATATTTAAGGATCCAGATTGGAGGTGCATGTTCATTAAGATGCCGGCTTTTAGACGAAAGGGTTGGCTAGAATCCTTTGAGTAGGATGCATTGATTGATTGTATAACCCACTGATAGTATTGTTATTTCATGTCATTTTGGCTTTTAAGATTTTATCTAGTACTTATAAATTGTATAACCTTATTATGTTTATCAATATATTTAAAGTTATTAAGATTACTATAGTTCAATGACTGTTATGGTTAAATCTTGTGTCCTTGCTTTTTGGCATAACATTGTGACTTATGTCCCTGTTATCTAAGTTAAGAGGCTCAACCATCATGGTTCAATCCTTAAACTATGTTGCTTAGTTCAATGCCATTCTAATGATCTTGTACAACAAGTGATACTTTTCTTATGTTATTTTTACATTGGATGAGTTATGAGTAAGATTGGACTAAAAAATAATTTAAGTGAACCCATGCAAAAATTTTATTGAATTTGATATGTGCAAATATAAAAGTGATCCAAAAAAAAAAAAGATATGAGAGTAATACTCTATATATGTATACATATGGATATATATACACACATGTACATATATATATATATGAAATATGAAAATAAATTACCTAAAATCTTATTGAAAATAGATAAGAAACGATATATAAGAAACGAATAGAAAATATATTAACCAAACATGTTTTCATAATTTCCATTTTTTGAAATTTTTATACCAAACATGTTTTCATTGTTTTCATTTTCTAGAAATAGTTTTCAGTTTTGCATACCAAACATGTTTCCTAAAATTTAGAAACTGAAAATGAAAATATATTTCGAGAAATGAAAAACTGAAAATGGAAATAAGGAAACATTTCCTAAACCAAACAACCCCTAAAGTTTTAGAAAAGCAAATTCTATGATATCCAAGTTATTTGAAAGGGGTACTGCGGAAAAACATCACCTTCAATGAATTCGAGACATAAATTTTTTTGATTTTGGTACTATTATTAAGATCTCAAAAAACTATAAGATAGTCAATGGTCACATTGTAAAGTCTTCAAGAAAGTAAACAAGGAAGAGAAAGAGATCGAGAGAAACACTTGTGAAAGCTTTTCTATATTTTCTCATATCAGAAAATGACAATACAATATAGACTTTTATATGTACAGTAACCGTCTAACCACAAGAATGCCACGTAGGCAAGCTTAACACAACAGTAAACTACCTAGCTAACTAGAGTTAATTAACTAACAATGAATAACTAATAATTAACTCAAGTAAATAGATTATGTAACTGAATAACAGATAACAGAATTCTCCATATCCCCCCCTCAAGTTGGAGCATGAGGATGATGAAAATCAACCATGCCCAACTTGGAGAGAATAGAATGAAATTGAGGACTGGCGAGATTCTTGGTAAAGATGTCAGCAAGCTATGACTTAGTGGAGATGTATTGGGGAAGAACAAGACCAGCTTTATACTTGTCACGTACAATGTGGCAGTCAATCTCTAGGTGTTTAGTTCTCTCATGGAATACAGGATTGGCTGTAATATGGAGGGCAGCCATGTTGTCACACCAGAGGGAAATGGGTAAAGGAAAGCTGATATGAAAATCACGTAGGATATAAGTAATCCACTGTAATTCACAGACAGTGGTGGCAAGACTTCTGTATTCTGCCTCAGCAAAAGAACGACTAACAGTGGTTTGCTTCTTGGTTTTCCAGGAGATAAGGAAGGAACCAAGTGAGACACAATACCCTGTGATAGACCTCCGAGTATCCTTGCAAGCAGCCCAATCTGCATCACAGTAGGCTGAGAGAGTGAATGTGGAGGTAGAAGAGAAAAATAAGCCTCGAGAGGGAGTGCCCTTGAGATACTTTAGGACATGGATGGCCCCATTCCAGTGTGCTTGAGTAGGGGAGTGAAGAAATTGACTCAGCTGTTGCACAGCATGGGTGATGTCTGGCCTAGTGAGGTTGAGATAGAGTAATCTGCCAATGAGCCTGCGATACCTCTCTGGTTCAGGGATGGGAGCACCTGCGGAGGAGAAGTGATGTCCCTTAGGCAAAGGAGTGGTCATTGGTTTAGCCCCAAGGAGACCAGCATCCTGTAAGATGTCCAGAATGTATTTTCTTTGAGTAACATAGGTGCCTGCAGAGCCACGAGCAATTTCTATGCCAAGGAAATATTTGGCAAAACCCAAATCTTTGATGGTAAAGGCAGAATGAAGAAAGTCCTTAATAGCTTGAATCTGAGCTTCATGTGTGCCTGTGAGCAGCACATCATCAACATAAACCAGTAAGGCTAAGAAGGAGTCAGAGGTGTGCATGGTAAACAGGCAGTGATCATGGCCACTCTGCTGGAAACCAAAACCTGTTAGTTTGGCACAGAACTCAGCATTCCACTGGCGAGAGGCCTGTTCAATCCCAAATGATATATTCTTTGACACTCCTATTTATACTATTATATACAGACTTCTAAGTTTACAAACTTGTTCTTATTATTAATGTAGATCCTTAAATCATGGAGCACTAACATACTTAAACTATTTCACTCTAAAAAGTGACATACTTATTACTTCTAATAATTGACACTCATAGAATATTAAAAAGACTTTTAGAACACACTACAAGAAAATTCATGGATTCCAACGGAAAAAATTCTATTGAAATTTTGAGTTCTAACAAAATTTGGGTTGTTAAAAAAATGGCTATTGGAATTACAAAATTTCAACGGAAATTTTGATGAAAAAGTAATTCCAACAAGATTTTACTATTGGAATTTGTTTTTAATGTACATCCAAATCAGGATTTGGGAATTTAAATTAACAAACACATGCACCTAAGATAGAGCTGAAGACGAACTAGAGATTCCCCAACATATAGACTCAATATAGCAATCAAATAGGATGGTTCATGTAACTGAGCTCAAATATTGAAGTGCCTAAAGTCATAATGGCTTGAACAACATCAAAAACTAATTAAAGCAAACAAAGGCAAACGGAAATATTCAATACCTTAGCAATTTTACTTCTTCATTCAATCATAAAATCCTTTTTTTTTTTTTTGTTCCTAATACGTTAAATTAAGGGACAATTACATAAAAAGAAATGCAACAACCATTTGTTTCAAAAACAGAAAGAAAATGTCTAATTATCAAAGTAGAAATATGACCAATCATCAAAAGACACAATAAAATGATAATTGTGACTGAAAATATATAATGATGAGTAATCATTATGTGATATTCATAGTCATATTTCTATTTGAGTAATTAAGAATTTGCATTTTTATTTTTAGAAGAGTTATTTATTTATTTTGCTTAAAGACAAGAATAATCTCAAAGAAATATCCACCGGATATTTCAATATAGAATAAACTTGAAGTCACATTAGCCACAGATGACCATCCACAAGAGTGAAGATAAAAAATCACATAGAAAAAAAAGAATAAACCCAAAAGATGTGGACAAGAGAAAACACTTAATCAACTTCTCAACTTGTTCTAAATTACCATGCACAAAAAGATACATGTTGATAAAATGTTTGGGATATGCATTTGAAGGGAGAGGAGATGACATAAGAGGTAAGCCCACCTCGTAATTTTCTTTTCCTTTCTTTGGATAAGTAAGAGAAAGGGGAGAAATTAAGAGACGGCATGTCTTTCAAAGTGCATTCAGTAAATTAAGCCTTCTATGACAACATTGCATAGCTTATTCTGTAAAATCTTCAAGAAAGTAAACAAGAAAGGGAAAGAGATCGAGAGAAACACTTGTGAAAGCTTTTCTACTATTTTCCCATATCAGAAAATGACAATACAAAAGAGACTTTATATGTACAGTAACCGTCTAACCACAAGAATGCCACGTAGGCAAGCATTAACATAACAGTAAACTACCTAGCTAACTAGAGTTAATTAATTAACAATGAATAACTAATAATTAACTCAAGTAAATAGACTATGTAACTGAATAATAGAATTCTCCATATCCCCCCCTCAAGTTGGAGCATGAGGATGATGAAAATCAACCATGCCCAACTTGGAGAGAATGGAATGAAATTGAGGACTGGCAAGATTCTTGGTAAAGATGTCAGCAAGCTGTGACTTAGTGGAGATGTATTGGGGAAGAACAAGACCAGCTTTATATTTGTCACGTACAATGTGGCAGTCAATCTCTAGGTGTTTAGTTCTCTCATGGAATACGGGATTGGCTGTAATATGGAGGGCAGCCATGTTGTCACACCAGAGGGAAATGGGTAAAGGAAAGCTGATATGAAAGTCACGTAGGATGTAAGTAATCCACTGTAATTCACAGACAGTGGTGGCAAGACTTCTGTATTCTGCTTCAGCAGAAGAACGACTAACAGTGGTTTGCTTCTTGGTTTTCCAAGAGATAAGGGAGGAACCAAGTGAGACACAATACCCTGTGATAGACCTCCGAGTATCCTTGCAAGCAGCCCAAT
>QAOA01006147.1:0-16255 GCA_003255065.1 Cercis canadensis | reverse complement strand
AGCTTGGTATTAACGCTTTGATTTTTAATTTTCTCAATTCATAAATTCAAAATTTAAAAACAGTAAGTTATTTTTTCATGAATTTGTTTGGAGAGGGCATCCTTCTTTAGGTGGTCTCATTTCATAGATTAGTTTGACGACTTAATTTATATGTGTAAAGATGCTTCTGTTTAATCAATAGAGCCAATGCCAATATTATTCTTTTCAAGTATAAGTAGAAATATAAATATTAGCAGAATAATCTATGTTAGTACACAATCATAGATATGTCACTAGAATGAGGCTCCTTTTAAGGCAATTCATGAATCCCACAAATAATTTTAAGAAGTGCAGTTGGGTTCTAAGCGTGTTGCTTTTAGTATACAACAGCTTAGTAGCCATATCATTTATCATTCAAATCCTACATAAATTGAAGTATGTAATTCTCTTTCCAACATATTTTTGTACCCAAGATTTATACACAATAAATATTAGCACATAAGCATATAATACACTAACCAATATTCAGAATACACAGACATAATCATTACATACATATATATAAGCCTGAAATGTGTCATTTGAACTTCTACCAGTTGAACATTATCAGAAGGTTAAAGCACGTTGGAAACCTTAAAAGTAAATAAATAAATAATCACAAAGAAAACAATAATAAACCCAAAAGATGTGGACAAGGGAAAACCTAGAGAATTCACTTAATTAACTTCTGAACTTGTTCTAAATTGCCATGCACAAAAAAATACATGTTGATAAAATATTTGTGAGATGCATTTGAAGGGAGAAGAAATTACACAAGAGGCAAGGCCACCTCCTAATTTTATTTTCCTTTCTTTTCTTTTCTAAAGTGCATTCAGTAAATTAAGTCTTCTATGGCAATATTGCACTAGCTTATTCCATATCCAGTATAACTTTCCTTTTAAATTTGTAGCTTTAGCTTGACTACAAAATTTCATGTTTGAAATTTAAGTTAGAAATAATAAATTTTCCATATAATTTCAGTATTTGAACAAACTGATTTGAATATTATCATAAAGATTACATTATTGAAATATGTTGCATGATCACAAATTTCTTTCCACCATACCTTTTATATATATAGTAAAATCCTTTTTTAGTCATTCAAAAAATTTTAAATTGTCACTTTAATCTTTGATTTTTTTGTGTCACTTTAGTCTTTTAATTTATGATCTGTCTGCCAATTTAGTCCTCCGTCAAGATCTGTTAATGAGATTGGATGAAAAATTTCACGTGACCGTTATGTAGTAACGTAGCACCTTAAAAAAAAAAAATTCTCTCTCGCCTCGCTCTGCTCACAATCTCACTCTCACTCTGTTTCTTTTTGCTTCACAACTCTAAATGGCTGAACCTGTTTTTCAACCGAAGACCCATCACCACCACCTAACCCAACCCCTCAAAGAGATCATCATTGATTACACCCCAGAAGCCTGTTACCATTGCCAACTCGCAACAACTTGTGCAGAAAAGAAATCAGCAGCAGAAAAGAAAGCAAACACATGTGCAGCTCACAACAACCTCACCAAGAAATTATCTCAGCAAAAATGTCAACAACATTTGAGTTGGGAGACAACCACCTATGTGATAAAACCGCCAGAGCACCATCATCTCTTACTCAACAATGGCCATGACCTGCCAATTTTGCGAAGATGCTGCTTTCAGAGTTAAAACGACAACGGGAAAGAGCCCTGCCATTGGTGGCCATGAATTTGGCTTGGTTTGCTAAGACAGCCATCACAACTGCATTGTTGGGCCGTCTGGGGGAGTGAACTCAACTGGTGGCATTCTCGGCTTCACTTTTGCTAATGTTACTGGCTTCTCTGTCTTGAATGGTCTCTACGGTGCCATGGAATCCATCTGTTGACAAGCTTATGGGGCTAAAAATTTCAAGCTCCTTCATAAGACCCTTCTCATGACTATCTTCTTGTTGCTATTGATAGCACTTCCAATATCTTTTTTGTGGCTTAATGTTGATAAAATTTTAGCTCATTTTGGCCAATAAAGAGACATTTCAATTGTATCCAGGACCTATATCTATATTTCGTATCTCTTGCCCGACTTGTTAGTCACCTCATTTCTCTGCCCCTTAAAAGCCTACTTGAGCTATCAATGCTTAACCCTTCCAACTATGTTTAGCATAGGCGTGGCTCTAGCCTTTCACATACCCATTAACATATATACTACTCTCAAAGTACCTCTAATATCAATAAAATTGTTGGAGGGGGAGCAGTCACTTGCACTCAACCCCTCAATATATAGGTGTTTCCTACACTTGGGGAAAACTCTCAAACTCAATCCCAAATGATATATTCTTTGACACTCCTATTTATACTATTACATACAAACTTCTAAGCTTATGAACTTGTTCTTATTATTAATGTAGATCCTTAAATCATGGAGCACTAACATAAATACCCAAACTCTTTCACTTTGAAAAGTGACAAACTTATTACTTCTAATAATTGACATTCACATAATATTAAAAGACTTTTAGAACACACTACAAGAAAATTCATGAATTCCAACGAAAAAATTCTGTTGGAATTTTGAATTCTAATGGAATTTGGGTCGTTGAAAAAATGGTCATTGGAATTATAAAATTTCAAGGGAAATTTCAATGAAAAAGTAATTCCAACAAGATTTTACTATTGGAATTTGTTTTTAATGTACATCCAAATTAGGATTTGGGAATTTAAATTAACAAACACATGCACCTAAGATAGAGCTGAAGATGAACTAGAGATTCCCCAACATATAGACTCAATATAGCAATCAAATAGGATGGTTCATGTAACTGAGCTCAAATATTGAAGTGCCTAAAGTCATAATAGCTTGAACAACATCAAAAACTAATTAAAGCAAACAAAGGCAAAGAGAAATATTCAATACCTTAGCAATTTTACTTCTTCATTCAATCATAAAATCCTTTTGTTTTTGTTGTTGTTGTTGTTGTTGTGGTTGCTAATACGTTAAATTAAGGGACAATTATATAAAAAGAAATGCAACAACCATATGTTTCAAAAACAGAAAGAAAATGTGCTAATTATTAAAGTAGAAATATGACCGATCATCAAAAGGCACAATAAAATAATAATTGGGAGTGAAAATACATAATGATAAGTACTCATTATGTCATATCCATAGTTATATTTCTATTTGAGTAATTAAGAATTTACATTTCAATTTTTAGAAGAAATATTTGTTAATTTTCTATTTAAAAAATTCTCACAACATTTAAGTATAAAGTACTTAAACTTTTAAACATATACATACTTTTTATGGTTGGTTGTTCAATATCATAAATAATATTTGTATCACAAGTAAACTCTAAACCCAGCATTGCATAAGGTGTCATCTAGCCCCCAATCGAATAGAAGCCCATAAAAACCAAATCCAATTGACCCCAAGGTCAAAACCACCACCCAAAAAACAAAAAACAGAAAAGCCATGAGGGCAAAGGGAGCAAAGAAACGAAACGTTTCGGTGAGAGAGGTGCCTCTTCGAAAACGCTATTTTGAAGCCCTCTAAAGTCTTAACAAACGCTTTCTGCAGCACGTACACCAATACTACAGAGAAAAAGAGAATGACAGCGAGAAAAAGAGCCACTGTAACAGTGAAGAGAGTAGAAGAGGCTAGAAACAAAAACAGAGAGAGAGAGAGAGAGAGAGAGCTGGGGCTCTTCATTGAGCAATAGCAGCCATTACTAAAGGATCCCCATTTTCAAGCAAGGAAGGTCAATGAGCATATGGAATTACGTCGTCACAGCTCACAAGCCCACCAACGTTACCCATTCTTGTGTGGGCAATTTCACTAGCCCTCAAGAGCTTAATCTCATTATTGCTTAAATTATCTCTTTTCTCTCCCTTTATTGATTTTTTGGTACCCAATTACTTTTTTCACACACCCATAAACTGAAAATTTGTGTTAGGGTTCTGGGTCACAGTTCTTGTATTTGTGTATAGATAGGGGTATATGTAAGTATATACATAAATGCTAATTGTTGATAGAGAAATAAAGGGTTTCTATGTGCTTAGTGTATATCCTTGAAAGCTTGGAGTAATTGATGTTCATGGTTTAATATCTTTTATCTGTTGGAGAAAGTAGGTTTCTCTGGATTTTAAGTTTCATAGTGTCAGTGTTTTTTTATCCCCCCAGAAATGTCAATTGTGGATAGAGAAATAATGGGTTTCTATGTGTTTCCTGTACTCCTTGGAAGCTTGGAGTAAGTGACATTTATGGTTTCATATTTTTTTAATCTGTTGTAGAACAGTGGGTTTCCCTCGATTTCAAGTTTCATATTACTATTGCTTTTCTCTCTCTCTCTCTCTCTCTCTCCCCTGCAAAAGGATATAGGCATATATATTATTATTATTATTTCTCTTCTGGGGTAAAAAGTTGTCTGTCAATTGGGTTTTATGATTTTGGGGTAAGCATTATTCGCCATAAACCTCAATGTCCTTCCTCAAGTGAAAGAGGAAAAAAAAATTAGATATCTTATTTTCTTTATCATAATAATATGTGTCCCATTTAATTACTTGCTCAGAGAACTGATGTTCTTTTCAAATAAATTATCGATTATGTTTTAATCTTCTTCGGATGATTATATATTCACACTGTTTGAAAATTGTTTGATTCAATATATGCATGCATTAACTGAAAGTTTTGTATCTAGCATTTAGTTCACTAAGAAGTTTGCCTCCAGGAAATGCACCCGCATTGAGATTCATTTGCTTACACCTCAGGGCTTGCAGGTATCATATTTTCATTGGCTTTCTGCCCCCTGCTATGGCTATAAAATCCAGATAGTAGTATTTAGTAACTTCTCTCTTATAGGATCCAGGGAAAGGAAAAAAACTATTCAGGAAAGAAGAAAGGAGACAGTTATAACTGAATACGAGTTTATTTTTGACTGGACATTTTTAGTGATTACTTTCTTTAAAGCAGTGTTATTTGGTTTTGATTAAACTTCCTTACAAATTGGGAATTTCAGTGAAGATTGAGATATTTTGCTTCAGTCCTTGTCATTGGTGTCCCCTGTGGTTATGCTTAGATTTTTGGTATCTTAATTCCTTAAAAAGTTACTGTTGATTATGAGTAATAATCTGGTGATGCAAGTCCATAGCATCCATACGGAAATCATACAGCATACCTTGTTTTTCAGTAATTGTGAGTAATTCATAGGTCTATCTTTTTTGTTTGCTTAATTTTGTGTGTCATTGTCATTCATGGTGATGAGTGATGTTTCAGATTGTATAGGATGTACCAATAATGGTCAGGTATTATTCACTTCTATCTACTTGCAAGTCTTGTGGATATTGAGTGTGTTCATATGCAGCACTGATAGTTAGGATCACATAAAGTTAATTCAACTCTAGGGTGAAAGTTTGTTATAGTGCATTCCACCGGTTTACTTATTCTCTTTTTGCAGATTGGCATTATTGATCCTGATTACCGGCTGATTGGACTCCACTTGTATGATGGATTGTTGAAAGTATGTAACTTTCACTTGTTCACTATTCTGTATAAGTATTAGAATGTCCAATAAATTTCTACCTTCACTAGCATATATATTCGTTAGAATTATTAATTGTTGGTTACTCTACCAGGTTATTCCTTTTGACAATAGAGGACAGCTAAAGGAAGCATTTAATATTAGGTAATACTTTTATTTTACTGGTTTTCTATATTTGGATTCTAGTCACCATTTTCCTATAACGAGAGATGCATAATGAAATAACCACCTCCTTGATTACCAAAGTCCTAACTGTATAAGTATGTACCTATGTCATGTTGGATTTAAGTGTGGCCTTTAATTGGTTTGTAGGATATACTACTTCTCATGCATCAAACACTGGCGTAAAGAATGAAGTTAGATATGACTTTATGTGAACCAACATAAACAATAATGAAAAAAACTGAGTGACAGAAGACTGCAAGGGGGCTAGGCTGAAATTAGGGTTTTCTTGGGCGATCTAAGGATAGAAAGATTGAAGGTTGACGATTAATTGTTGCAGGCAAACAAAGGAGATTTGCAGGTCAATTAGGTGGGTGGGTGTGACTGTGAACAGTAACTGCGAGATTGATCATGCCAATACAGAGAATAATATCATATTCTAGACCTATCTCTTTCAATGATCACTAAATACCACATGGTGACTGGTTAGCAATGGCATTAAGCAATTTTTAGATGTTATACTATTTAAGATAACAGGTATAAAGTTTAGGTCTGAATTTTTTGAGATTATTCAAGATGCTAGAGTTGAATGTGAAACAATTCAATTAAACAGGCCACTGTATAGAGCTAGATGATGAAATTTGAAAAAAAAAAATTGAATTTATGATAGATGTGTCATTTCAATTTATTATGCATGATTAGATAGTTTTTTCTGTTAGTCCCACAAGCTTCTGAACCTGTTTTGATGATAACAATAATGTCTTAATTTCTTATATGTGTTGTTTGTCTTGTTGTTATTAATCTTTGCTATGTTTTCTAAGTTGTATCCAGCTCAATCATCAAATGAGTCCTGAAGAACTTGTTCTTCAAAACCAGTTCTGGCTTATATAATAGGACTATGAGATTGCTGATGTGGACATGACTGTTTGCGGGCTTCGGGCCAAAGTTTCCCTTTTGCTTATCTAACTAAGAGTTGTATTCTTAGCAAATAGGAAATATCCTTCTATTTGCTTTTGGAAAAGCTCAAGTATCAAGAAAGGTGTTTCTACTCTCTTACACAAAGAGAAACTTTTTGGACAAAAAGGACAAAAGGAGGGTGACTGATGAACAAGGGGTCAGCCGGTTGATGGGTCATTTTTTCCCTCACCATTTGGCCCTTCACGTGCAAGGGAAGCCAATAAAGCAAGAAGGCATCAAGTAGTCAAGATACTCATCAAGAATAGAAGAGAAGCAACACACGAGAAAAGAGAGTGAAGGAAGCCATTGTTAGAAAACTAAGCTCTGCATCTTCTTCTTCCCACTCTCGGATATCTTCATGTATCAAGATCCTCATTGTTTCATATATACTCTGTGAGAGAGTTTCTTCTTGGGGCTAAACCAAAACACTTGGGTTTTGTATCTTGGATTTCTATGGGAGAAATCCATGGGTGTGATCTCTAGAGTGAGAGAGAGTAAGTTCATGGTGAGCTTGGGAAACAAAAACCATGGGTGCTAAGCTTGAAGAAGCTTGTAAAATAAACTTGGTGTAAAGCTTGGAGAAGCTTGAGAAATAACCTTGAAAGTATAGTGGAACCCTATTAACATGGGAGAAGTGGATGTAGGCATGTTAGGCCGAACCACTATAAAATCTCTGTCTAGCTCTTTCTTACTTTGTCTTTGCTTCTCTGGTTAATCCTCTGTTTTAATGGTGCGTGGTTTATAAAGTTTCTGTTTGATTCTGCAAGTCTGGAATTTGTAGAAGAACTTGTTTGTAAGAACTAGTTTTCGTTAACAAGTTCTTAAACAAATTTGCTATTTGAATCAGTTTTAAAAAGCAATTTTTAATTAATTCCTATTCACCCCCCTCTAGGAATAGATCCTGCACTCTCAATTGGTATCAGAGCTTGTGCTCATCATCTTCTGGTTTAACTAACAGTGAGCTAAAGATCCTATCAAGTTTGTATTGCAGGTATCATGAATAACCAAAATGAATCTCACTCATCTCACAAGCCTCCTTTCTTCAATGGAGAAAACTATCCCTACTGGAAGCAACGAATGGAAATGTACCTTGAAGCGATTGACTTTGATGTTTGGCAGATAGTCAGAAATGACATCACTCATGTACCATGAATTTCATGTAATGTGTGATGATAATTTTCCTGCAAATTACAGAACATTATTAGAACATGGCCAAGAAAAAGAACTTAACTAGACCTGAATTAACTGGAATACATTTTATTGAGTTCATCATACAATGAGTGTGGAAGAGTGTGAGATATAAAATCATTTCTTTTCCTTTTCCTAACCACTTAAGCTTTTAAAATCAATCTTTTCTTGACATTATTATCTTAATCCTTCAAGTGGTCTCTCATTTTGTATAATTTTCATCAAATCGTACAATATGAATTTTTTTAATTTTCTTTGACTTTCTTTGAGGAAATTGAATCTAGAATCCTGATTTTCCTTGATATTTCTAATGCTTTCTTGAAATTGTGTATCATATGATATCAATTAGATGGGAAATTTTATACTTTCATAAGTAGATAGTGATGCTCATACTTTTCAGATTTAATGGCTGAAGTGCACAATGATTCCTTCTACCAGAAGTCTTTTTGTTCTATAATGAGAGTTTGTTGTATATAGTTTCCAAGTAACAAGCATTGGAGTTTAATTAATAGTGGTTAGCAACTCTTATAGTCTTTCAATTAGATAAAGTATTGTATGTTGACAAAGTTCATAATGGGTAGGCAGAAGTGCATAATAATTTCTGAGTGGTTTCCAAGTAATTTAGGTCTATAATGAGACTGATATATATAGATTCAAAACCTATTTGATCATATTCAAACTAGTGCCCTACCTTTGAGAAAAGTTATATTTCCATGAAGAGTCTTTCCCCAATCAAAACGTTGTCATACAGCCTTATAGGTCCCTTGTCGACCATGTTGCCTTGTCTCTCTCACAACACATTATTCTCTATTATTAGTTGATTTTTCATATGTCCAATTGTGAGGCATTTTACAAGTCAAGCAAAATAGACTTGACCTGCAAATGTCCTTCTGATTGATTCATATAGAAAATAACTACTCTATACATTTTTCTTCAATTAAAACACGACTTGATTTGACTTTGGCAATTTTTTTTTTTTTTTAAAAGGAAATCATGATGAGAAAAAGGAAAGAAAAGAAAAACTTCTCACAGAAAGCTTGCAAAGACTTCAACAAGGGAGAAAGCAGCAAAGACCCTATCATATGTTATGAATGCAAAAAGCCAGGGCACATTAAACCAGAATGTCCAAATCTCAATAAAAAGAGGTTCTTTAGAAAGGAGAAGAAGAAAGCTATGGTGGCTACCTAGAGTGATGAAGACTCAACATCAGAAAGCAATGAGTCAGAAGATGAAAATGTGGCCAACTTATGTCTAATGGCACATGGGGAAGGATCTGGAGAAAAACGTGAGGTAAATGATATAGACCTTGATTCCCTACCTTCTTATGATGAGTTAAGTCTTGCATTTGATGATTTGTCATTTGACTATGAGAAAAGGCTTGCAAAAATCAGTGCTTTAAAGAAAATTATAAAAGAACAAGTCAGTGTGATAGAGGAACTTGAACAGGATAATGCTGAGTTGATTAATAGACTCAAGAATCTTCAGCATCAAAATAGTATTCTTGAAAAAGAAGACAATTTCACTTCCTCTCTAAAAGAGGAAAATGACAAATTAAAAGAAGAAATAACGGAGCTGACTAGAGATTTAGCTAAATTTGTTAAGGGAAGAAATAACCTAAACTCCATTCTAGGAAGGCAAAGAGTAAGCAATTACAAGTCTGGTTTAGGCTATGGTCAACCTAGCTATTCAAAATCTTTGAAAAACACTTATGTTAAAGCTTCCTCTTCACATTCCTTTTCTAAAGGAACCTGCTCCTATTGTGGTTACATGGGACACTTTCAAAATGTTTGCTCTCACAAAAACCTTTGCAATAAAAGAAAGATGGTATGGGTGCCTAAAGGCGCATTTGTCTCTAACATGAAAGGACCCAAAGAAGTTTGGGTACCTAAACCCTTCTAATCTTATTGCAGGTCTGCTATCAAGCCAAGAGCGAATGCTGGTTTCTAGACAGTGGCTGTTCCAGACACATGACTGGTGATACCTTAAAATTTGTCTCCATCAACAAAGTTGATTTGGGAGATGTCTCTTTTGGTGACAATAGCAAAGGCAGAATTGTCGGTCTAGGTAAAATAAAAATTTCTCCTAATTTACTGATTGACAATGTTTACTTAGTTAAAGGATTGATGTATAATCTGTTAAGTATTAGTCAGCTGTGTGACAAGGGTCATAAAATTACCTTTGAAACTCCTCATTGCATTATTCATAAGAAGAACTCTGATGATGTCCTATTCGTTGGTCAAAGATGTTCTAATGTTTATATTGTTTCCGGAAGTTCTTTGTCATCTAAAGAGGAAACATGTTTTACTTCTCAAAACATTAACTCATGGTTGTGGCATAGAAGACTTGGTCATGTAAATTTTAAACTCTTGTCCAAGCTTTCTAAAGGGGATCTAGTTTCTGGTTTGCCTAAATTATCTTTTGAAAGAAACAAAGTGTGTGCTGCTTGTCAGCAAGGCAAACAAACTAAATCTTCTTTCAAGTCTAAGAAGGAACTGTCATCTTCTAGACCACTCCATCTTCTTCACATGGATCTCTTTGGACCAACATCTACATCTAGTTTGAATGGAAAGAAATATTGTTTTGTAATTGTGGATGATTTTTCAAGATTTACTTGGGTTTTCTTCCTTGCTCATAAGGATGACACCTTTGGGGTTTTCAAAAATTTCAGCAAAAAAGTGCAAAATGAAAAGGGTTTTGTCATCACATCAATTAGAAGTGTCCTTTGGGGTTTTCGAAAACTTCAGCAAGAAAGTGCAAAATGAAAAGGGTTTTGTCATCTCATCAATTAGAAGTGATCATGGTAGAGAATTTGAGAACCAATTGTTTCAAAATTTTTGTGAGAAATAAGGAATTCACCATAACTTCTCCTTTCCTAGAACCCCCCAACAAAATGGTGTGGTTGAAAGGAAAAATAGATCTTTAGTTGAGATGGGTAGAACCATACTATGTGAAAATGATTTACCAAAATACTTTTGGGTTGAAGCTATAAACATAGCTTGCTATATTTTAAATAGATGCTTAATCAGGCCTATTTTGAAGAAAACCCCTTATGAGATTTAGAAGGGGAGAAAACCTAACGTAAGCTAATTTCATGCTTTTGGATGCAAATGTTTTGTGCTAAATAATGGAAAGAATCATTTGGGAAAATTTGATTCAAAATCTGATGAAGTCATTTTTCTAGGTTACTCTTTGTCAAGCAAAGCTTATAGAGTTTTCAATAAAAGAACTCTTATGGTTGAGGAATCAATGCATGTTGTTTTTTATGAATCTAACTGTCCCTTGGTTTCCAATACCCTTAAGGAAAATGATTTCTTGCAGGACAGTCCCAAAAGATCCTCCAAGTCAGAACACAATCAAGATAAGTCAGCAAAGCAAATTCCATGTGATTCAATTCACATAGAGCTGGATCTTTCAGAACCAACTGAAGAGGAACCTCCACAAATAAATGTGAACGAATCTTTGTCAAAGGAAACCAGAGTTCTAAAAGATCATCCAATTGATAAAGTGATTGGTGACTTGAGAAGAGGGCTTAGTACAAGAGCATCTCTCCGGGATAAACATGCAAATCTGGCTCTATTATCCTTGTCCGAACCTACCAAGATTGGTGAGGCACTTCAAGATGAATGATGGATAATGGCAATGCAAGAGGAACTAAATCAGTTCTCAAGGAATCAAGTCTGGACTCTTGTTCCTGAACCAAAAGGTCAATCAATCATAGGTACAAGATGGGTGTTCAGAAACAAGCTTGATGAAGATGGGAAAGTTGTGAGAAACAAAGCAAGACTGGTAGCTCAAGGTTTCAATCAGCAGGAAGGTATAGACTATGAAGAAACTTTTGCTCCTGTAGCTAGACTAGAAGCTATTAGAATGTTCCTTGCATTTGCCTCTTTCAAAGGCCTTAAAGTTTTTCAAATGGATGTCAAAAGTGCATTTTTAAATGGATACATTAGTGAAGAAGTGTTTGTTAAACAGGCCCCTGGTTTTGAAAATCTAGATTTTCCTAATCACGTATATAAACTTTCTAAAGCTCTCTATGGTCTTAAGCAAGCTCCTAGAGCTTGGTATGATAGATTTAGTGAATTTCTCATGAAAAATAATTTTTTGAGAGGAAAAGTTGATACCACTCTCTTCACTAAAAAGGTATCTCGTGATATTGTCATAGTTCAAATTTATGTTGATGATATTATCTTTGGTTCAACTAATGATAAGCTTTGCAAGGATTTTGAGTCACTAATGAAAAGTGAGTTTGAGATGAGCATGATGGGAGAACTAAACTTCTTCCTTGGACTTCAAGTGAAACAAATCAAAGATGGAATCTTCATTAATCAGTCAAAATACACAAAAGAATTGCTCAAGCGGTTTGGCATGGACAATGCAAAAGGAATTTCAACCCCTATGAGTCCTGCTACGAAATTAATGTTGGATGAAAAGGGTAAATCTGTGTGTGAGAAAAGGTTTAGAGGTATGATAGGATCTCTATTATATCTAAGAGCAAGCAGGCCAGACATCATTTATTCTGTGTGTGCATGTGCTAGATTTCAAGTTAATCCAAAGGAATCTCACCTAACTACTGTCAAAAGGATATTTCAATATCTAATAAATTCTGTGAATGTTGGCTTATGGTTCAGTAGAGCTAGTTCTTTCAAACTAGTTTCTTATACAGATTCTGATTATGCTGGATGTTCCATTGATCGAAAAAAGCACAAGTGGAGGTTGTCAATTTCTAGGGGGAGCACTCGTTTCATGGCAATGAAAGAAACAGAACTCAGTGGCTCAATCAACAGCTGAAGCCGAATACATAGCAGTTGGTCTATGTTGCTCACAAGTGCTATGGATGAAACAAAACTTACTGATTATGGTATATTTCTGAACAAAATTCATTTGCTATGTGATAATACAAGTGCTATTAACATTGCTAGAAACCCAGTTCAGCACTCTAGGACTAAGCACATTGATATTAAGCATCATTTTCTTAGAGATCATGTGTTGAAAGGTGACATTGAATTTTCTTTTGTTAACACTGAAGATCAGCTTGCTGACATTTTCACAAAACCTTTGGCTGAAGAAAGATTTTGCCTTTTAAGACATGAATTAGGCATGGTCAATTTGCAATAATGATATATCCCTTCATACATGTGTGTTAAATATTTGTTCATATGCATCTCATTTTTTTTTTTTTAAATTCTCTTGGTTAATGAAAGTCTCAAATATGCTGTTATACTTTCTGAAAGTGTTGATAAAAGAAATCTGAATTCCAATCATTCATCTCTTGAACTATTTTGAATACTTTGTTCTCTCATGAAATTGATTGCATCTGAATCTTTTATTAGAAGAGAATTCAGTGGATTTGCTGGGTAAAATGTGCTCTGGGCCAACAGCCTTTTCTGTCCATTTTCGGTCTGGAGCTATCCTTGGGCCAATCTGTTTTCTTGTAAAAAGTGGGCCTCTATCACTCCAGCCCGCGTTTTCTGGCCTCTGGCCAAAGCGCGCGTATCACTTGTGTCCTTTGATCTGTCCTTAAGACTGGCCAAAACTCACCGTTTCATCCTGCTCCTTTCCGGGCTTCATTTCTCTTTGTCTCTTCGAAATTGAACCTAGCTGTTCAACTTCCCATTTCCCCTGTTTTCTTTCTATTAACTGGTTCCTCTCTCCACGATTTCCTCGATTCGTGGTGTGTCCTTTCTGCCTCTTCATCTGCCAAATTCTTCAAGCACAAGAGTCATATGCTAAATCATGGACAGAAGAAGAATGAGCCAAAGATTGAAAGCATAGTTCAAGCGAAAGATTGAGATGAACACATCTAAAGAGAATCCCATTCAGGTGGAAAATTCCTCTTCCTCCGAAGCAACAAGAGACATTGATACTATCATTCACAGAGCAACGAAATTCGCTTCCAGCTCTGCAAAAGGAAAAGGTAAAATGGCCTCTCCCTCTCTCACTTCAGAACCCTCATCTGCTAATCATCAAACTGGTTTAGCCCTTCCATCCTCTCCTTCGAACACATCATTCCATACTCCCCAAGCGTCTGAACCCTCATCTTCACCTTCATTACCTGCTGTCAATTCTAACCCTCAGTCTACAAACCCTGAACCAGAAACCAATCCATCCATTCCTCCTCCAAGACCAAGGAGAATGAAAATGTTGGCAACGAAAACAGCATTTTCTCCTAAATCTAGAGGGAAAATGCCTCAGACATTCGGTTCTACCTCTAAGCCACATGCCACCACCACTCACACTGAAGTCCCTCAAAAGCAGAAAGCTTCAAATCCCTCTGAGATAGGGTCATCCTCTAAAAGTCAGGACTCTACAAGTAATACTGACAGTACTGAGCCTAAAGAGGAAATTCAACTATTTGAAAGCACAGTTGCTGAGGAAAATTTCTTCAGTCTCTATGACAAGAAGTCTTATGCTCCAGGGTGCATCATTCGCTGGGACAATCCATTACCAACAACCACAGCAATTGAAGAAGCCTTTGCTCTTATGGGATGGACGAGCATTCTTAAAATAGAAGAACCTTTAATTCCCAAGTTAATTCGCTTGTTCTATGCTCATCTGCAGCCTCTGAAAGGCTCAGATTCTGGAATTATCTATTTGAAATCCTTCATTGCTGGAACTGAAAATGGCAATCTCTGAGAGATTATTAGCAAGCATTCTGAGGCTTCCTGTCAAAGGAGAATGTAGAATAGTTCAAAAAATTTGGCCATCTGATCTGGTATCTTTTGATAATGCCATGGATTCCATATGTGACTTTCCTGACCAAAGAGGGCAGGGCAGGGCAGACCTCCCTCCATCCACTGCTTTAATTCCTTTACCAGAACTTTGACCAAGATAATCACCTCTCTTATCTTACCCCGCATAGGAAGTCATACTGAGTTGTCCACTCCTGATCTCTTCCTGCTTTATTATTTGAAAAACCAGTTGCCTCTGAACCTACCTAGACTGATCCTAAGCACAATGGCTGCTACTGTCAAACGATCAAGAACCAAAACCAGTTTACCTTATGGAATGATCACTGTCAAAATCTGCAAATACTTTAAGATTGATCTTTCCAAATTTGAATCTGAACCACTTCCTGATAAGTGTATCATCAAAAAACCAATTCCTTCCACTAAT
Organism: Cercis canadensis; assembly: GCA_003255065.1. Taxonomy (NCBI): domain Eukaryota; kingdom Viridiplantae; phylum Streptophyta; class Magnoliopsida; order Fabales; family Fabaceae; genus Cercis; species Cercis canadensis. The sequence continues at coordinate 1,308 of QAOA01006147.1, read as the reverse complement.
CCCCTCTCGGAACCCACTGTACAATCTTCAACTGGCAAAGGAAAATAGCATGCAGCCTCGACTAGCTCTCCTTCAACCAAATCTAAAAAGTATGCTGCCAGCAATCCATCCAGTTCCAAGCCAACCAAGAAAGCCAGAAAGTCAGGACATTCAGCTCAACCTTTTAATAGGGTGGATCATAAAGAATGGATCGGTTCAATCAATCCAGCGGAGCTGGCCAATCAAATTGGCAGGCATCTGAACTTCTTCCAGACTTTGGCCTTTGACTCTACTGCTCGGATGGCTACAGTTGAAAAGGATTTGGCAATCATTAAGGACAAGTTGACAGCTCTCCTTGCCTCTCAGCAACCTCTATCTTCTGATCCTTAATCTTTATTCGGTCTATTTTGTTACAATTTTGTTAGTAAATGTAGCATAGGTGGACATTCTATAACCTATTGCTTTCATCACTGCACTTGCATCATTCCTACTTATCTTGTTTATGCTTGACTGATTATGCCTTATCTTGTCTTGCTAACTTTAATTCGGGCTGCTCTAATGTTTTAAGGTTCCTCCAGTCTTAATTTGATTCTTATGCTTATGTGGATTGCTCTGTTCTATATGGTTCCCCTATCTTTTTGATAATGCCAAAGGGGGAGAAATTATGTGGAATAGTCTGTTTGAACTGCCATCTCTGTGATATTGGACAGGTTATCTGAGAAAACTCCCTTCTGTTTCTGATGCTAGAAGTTCTGATTTTCAATTCTTACTAGGCATGAACTAAGGGGGAGCTTTTCTCAAATCACATTATTGTCATCATCAAAAAGGGAGAGATTGTTAGTCCCACAAGTTTCTGAACCTGTTTTGATGATAACAATAATGTCTTAATTTCTTATATGTGTTGTTTGTCTTATTGTTATTAATCTTTGCTATGTTTTCTAAGTTGTATCCAGCTTAATCATCAAATAAGTCCTGAAGAACTTGTTCTTCAAAACCAGTTCTGGATCATATGATAGGACTATGAGATTGCTGATGTGGACATGTCTGCTTGCGGGCTTCAGGCCAAAGTTTCCCTTTTGCTGATCTGACTAAGAGATGTACTCTTAGCAGATAGGAAATATTCTTCTATTTGCTTTTGGAAAAGCTCAAGTATCAAGAAAGGTGTTTCTACGCTCTTACACAAAGAGAAACTTTTTAGACAAAAAGGACAAAAGGAGGGTGACTGATGGACAAGGGTCAGCCAGTTGAAGGGTCCTTTTTTCCTCATCATTTGGCCTTTCACTTGCAAGAGAAGCCAATAAAGCAAGAAGGCATCAAGTATTCAACACA
>QAOA01006142.1:461240-485600 GCA_003255065.1 Cercis canadensis | reverse complement strand
AAAATAAATTTATAAAAAGTAAGATTAAAAAGTAATATTTAAAGAGTTTTGGGGTCAAATTATAATTTTCAAATCTTTTATTCCGTCCATTAATAGACGGATATTAGGGTCGTGGGGGTAAAGTGCACATTTTGAAAGTTTAAGAAGGTCTTTCCTACGTTTTTTAAGCATGAGGGGTAAAGTGTAATAATTGCATAGTTCAAGGGGGTTTTTAGGACTTTTACCTTTTTTTTTTTTTTTTTTTTTTTNGACGGGACAGTTTCCTGGTGAGTCACTCTATCTGGACCGGGACCTTGTTTCTGTCTCGGATATTTTTCTTGTTTTTCCCTGTAACTGGGATGGGACTGTTTCCTGGTGAGTCACTATATCTGGACCGGAACCTTGTTTCTGTCTTGGATATTTTTCTTTGGGAAAAGTTTTAAAAAATCCTTTCAACTAAGCTCTTGTGCACTTTACCCCTCATGCTTTAAAAACGTAGGAAAGTACTCCTTGAACTTTCAAAATGAGCACTTTACCCACTAACCCTGACGTCCGTCCATTAATGTGCACATAATCTGATTAATCTGGACCATAGTGTAATTTTATAAGTGTATAAATAAAAATAAATTTATAAAAAGTAAGATTAAAAAGTAATATTTAAAGAGTTTTGGGGTCAAATTATAATTTTCAAATCTCTTATTCCGTCCATTAATGTGCACATAATGTGATTAATCTGGGCTATAGAGTAATTTTATAAGGGTATAAATGAAAATAAATTTATAAAAATTAAGATTAAAAAGTAATATTTAAAGAGTTTTTGGGTCAAATTATAATTTTCAAATCTCTTATTCCGTCCATTAATGTGCACATAATGTGATTAATCTGGGCCATAGTGTAATTTTATAAGGGTATAAATGAAAATAAATTTATAAAAAGTAAGATTAAAAAGTAATATTTAAAGAGTTTTGGGGTCAAATTATAATTTTTAAATATCTTATTACGTCCATTAATGTGCACATAATGTGATTAATCTGGGCCATAGTGTAATTTTATAAGGGTATAAATGAAAATAAATTTATAAAAAGTAAAATTAAAAAGTAATATTTAAAGAGTTTTGGAGTCAAATTATAATTTTCAAATCACTTATTTCGTCCATTAATGTGTATATAATTTGATTAATCTGGGCCATATTGTATTCACTTATTCCGTCCATTAATGTGTATATAATTTGATTAATCTGGGTCATATTGTAATTTTATAAGGGTATAAATGAAAATAAATTTATAAAAAGTAAGATTAAAAAGTAATATTTAAATAGTTTTAGGGTCAAATTATAATTTTCAAATCTTTTATTCCGTCCATTAATGGACGGACATTTGGGTCGTGGGGGTAAAGTGCACATTTTGAAAGTTTAAGAAGGTCTTTCCTACGTTTTTTAAGCATGAGGGGTAAAGTGCAATAATTGCATAGTTCAAGGGGAGTTTTTAGGACTTTTCCCTTTTTCTTTTTTTTTCCCTGTATCGGGGAGTGGACTGTTTCCTGGTAAGTCACTATATCTGGACCGGGACCCTGTTTCGGTTCATTCCTGTTTCAGACTCGGATATTTTTCTTGTTTTTCCCTGTAACTGGGATGGGACTGTTTCCTCGTGAGTCACTATATCTGGACCGGGAACCTGTTTCGGTTCATCCCTGTTTCAGACTCGGATATTTTTCTTGTTTTTCCCTGTATCTGGGATGGGACTGTTTCCTGGTGAGTCACTATATCTGGACCGGGACCTTGTTTCTGTCTCGGATATTTTTCTTTGGGAAAAGTTTTAAAAACTCCCTTCAACTAAGCTCTTGTTGCACTTTACCCCTCATACTTTGAAAACGTAGGAAAGACTTCCTTGAACTTTCAAAATGAGCACTTTACCCCCCAACCCTGACGTCCGTCCATTAATGTGCACATAATGTGATTAATCTGGGCCATAGTGTAATTTTATAAGGGTATAAATGAAAATAAATTTATAAAAAGTAAGATTAAAAAGTAATATTTAAAGAGTTTTGGGGTCAAATTATAATTTTCAAATCTCTTATTCCGTCCTTTAATGGACGGATGTTAGGGTCGTGGGAGTAAAGTGCACATTTTGAAAGTTCAAGGAGGTCTTTCCTATGTTTTTTAAGCATGAGGGGTAAAGTGCAATAAAAGCATAGTTCCAGGGGATTTTTAGGACTTTTCCCTTTTTCTTTTTTTTTTTTCCCTGTATCGGGGAGTGGACTATTTCCTGGTAAGTCACTATATCTGGACCGGGACCCTGTTTCGGTTCATTCCTGTTTAAGACTCGGATATTTTTCTTGTTTTTCCCTGTAACTGGGATGGGACTGTTTCCTGGTGAGTAACTATATCTGGACCGGGAACCTGTTTCGGTTAATCCCTGTTTCAGACTCGGATATTTTTCTTGTTTTTCCCTCTATCTGGGATGAGACTGTTACCTGGTGAGTCACTATATCTGGACCGGGACCTTGTTTCTGTCTCGGATATTTTTCTTTGGGAAAAGTTTTAAAAACTCCCTTCAACTATGCTCTTGTTGCACTTTACCCCTCATGCTTTAAAAACGTAGGAAAGACCTCCTTTAACTTTCAAAACGTGCACTTTACCACCCAACCCTGACGTCCGTCCATTAATGTGCACATAATTTTATTAATCTGGGCTATAGTGTAATTTTATAAGGGTATAAATGAAAATAAATTTATAAAAAGTAAGATTAAAAAGTAATATTTAAAGAGTTTTGGGGTCAAATTATAATTTTCAAATTTCTTATTCTGTCCATTGATGTGCACATAATGTGATTAATTTGGGCCATAGTGTAATTTTATAAGGGTATAAATGAAAATAAATTTATAAAAAGTAAGATTAAAAAGTAATATTTAAAGAGTTTTGGGGTCAAATTATAATTTTCAAATCTTTTATTCTGTCTATTAATGTGCACATAATATGATTAATCTGGGCCATTTGACTTAGCTTATGTACCCTTTAAAATTTTGGGTAATGGTAGATATATAACCTATTGTCATAAAATTAATTTTCACAATTAATTAATTGTCATAAAATTAATCTGAATTAGACAACAAAATTTTAACTTGAACTATCTAGATTTAAATTTTATTACAAAGAACAATCAGAGAAATTTTGTGGAAATAAGTTGTACATATATATATGAAATTTAGATAAATTTTGGCTCACCTCCTACTAATTAAAAGGAATCTATGAAGTATGACAATACATACTTATTTTATTTAAGTAGTGGTTACATATTATAATAAAAAAAATAGAAAGAAATTAGGAGGGAGGGAGAGGGGGCGGATCACGGTTTTTTAGAGGCTGGGGAAAGGAGGTGGGATCACGGTTTAGAGGGGGAGGGGTGAAAAATGTGACCCATTTGAGCTAAAAAACATGACCTCAATTTGACCCAAAAACGTGACTTAAAATGACAAAACCGTGACTATAAAAGAGGGTAAATCGTGACTTAAATTTGGAAGAGGGGGGNGGGGGGGGGGGGGAACGTGATTGAGTTGGCAGAAATTTTCAGTAGACAATGATCACGTGTTGAAGAAAATTTCCCGTGATTAGTTCATACACGTTTTACACCAGCAAAAGCGTGATCCACTATGATTTAGATATTAATAAAAAAAAATTAAAAGTGCCCATTTTAGGTAAATAGTTTCGAATGTGCACCATTTGGATAAATAATTTATCTAATGGTATTATTTCAGTCAATTTGCCAAGAATGGGTTCACAAAAATCCAACCCTAATAAAATTGGGTCAATTTAGCTTAGCTTAAATTAACTCGTATCCCATTTGAATTTAGGTTGAGCTGGACACGTCTTTCTTTTTTTTCAAGATCATATCAAATCACTTGATCTAATTCCTCAATTCTTATAGCCGTCTAGCCTCTAGGTGAGTTGTTATTGTACTTTTAGGGCATTTAGTACAAGGATTTTTTTTTAATTTTTTGAAAATCATAACTTAAGAAATTAAAATTCTCATGTTTGGTACAAGGTTTTAAAAAAAATATTCTCAAGCAAATAGGATTCTTAAGAATAGCTTTGGAGTAAGTTTCCCATAAAAAAAAAAAAAAAAATCCTAGGGGAGAGGTGGGATTCTTAGATTCCTATGTCATGGGAAAGTTTATTAAACATAAATAAATAAATAAATAAATATATATATATATATATTTCATTAATGGCATAATTGTAATAATATCAAAATTAAAACAAACAAATAAAAAGAGTAAATGATACCAAAATTCAAAGTTACTTTTTACCGTGCATAAAGTTTTTTGGACCCAATTATATGTCAAGAAAAAAAAATGTTGAGTCATGAAGCAGTAGACAAGGAAAAGAAAGAACAACAATAATTATTTTTCTTTTTACTGTACATAAGGTCTTCATTAACCAAAAAAAAAGTGTATTCATAAGGTGTTAAGATAAGGGTGAAATCACGACAATACACAAAGTAATTGCTTTTCTTTTTCCGGAATTGATTATGAGATTTTGTCCAATTAATTCTTTTCAAATCTAAGAAAATTAACCTACACATACATTAATGATAATTATAGNTGACTAGTATTACACTAGGATGGATGGGGTTATTAACACTCCCATTTGCCTATATTAATTTACACTATCCTCAAACTAATTTTTATTAGTAATTTCCTAATTTACCCTCAGTTTCATGATTTCTTTTTTATATATGTCAAACTTCTTTACACTATTAATTATCTATTGATTCTATTCACAATCTCAATTAATTCAAATCCTCCCTATTCTTTCTCAGATTTTTAGTTTGAAAGACAAGTACTCATTATAATCTACACCTACATAACCTCATGACTTATGTAGCTATTAAGAGAGTCATTGAACTAAATAAATTTCTAGGTAGTCTAATTCGCATAAGAATATAATGAATTAATGCTTAGAAATAATTATGTTTGACCTTGTAAAAGGCTAATGGATAATTCAAGATTCTTGGCTAAGTAATTAAGAGGACGGTTCTTGATTAATGAAGTAGGAATAATGAATTGTACTAGTTATGGTGAAATTGAAAGTCCTAGATATCTTTCATCCCTATTTCAACTTCTTTTACTATTTGTGCCTTTCAATTACTGCTCAATATATATCCTTGATTGATTTTTGATTATCTAAATAAAATTAGAATATGCCTAATTTTATTACTTATTAGCCACAATCTACGTAGGATGATATTTTACTCTCTCTTTATTACTTGAAAACAATAACGTACACTTGCGTTAGAGTTTTACACAACAGGAAACAAACTGATAGCTACTGCAATAATGAGGTACCACATTAGCGCTTTAGTCTTTATATAATACAAACTTGTATGAAAAATTTATTTTTATCGATCCTCCTTTATTAACCTTCAATTAGTTTTAATTTAATAATAATAATAATAATAATAAAAGTAACTTTCAAATTTTTTGCTTGTGGAACTGGAAAATTTTTAAGGTATTCTTAAAGTACTATTGTCATTTAAAATTATCTATGTGGACAAAAATATAAGAGAGAATGAGTGAGATCAATATAATGTACACATGACTAAAATGCTCTCCTACTTTATGGACACATAACATATGGGGCCACTTTTATATGTCTATAAAGCAGCTACTCTAAGAGCATCTAAGAATCTCATGTGAAATCTTACATACTTCACTATAGTTGCAACACTAGTCTAGAAATCTTCTACTATGTGGAAATAATGAACATGCAACCAACAAAAGCCTTCTACCAATATTCTGCCACCTTCAAAACTTTGATAACATTGTAATGTGTATGCAACAAATATTTTGGTAATACCTCAGCGTTGTGTGCTGAGCTTTGGGGTATTCTGGAGGGGTTGGAAATGGCGTGGAGTTTGGGGCATAAGAAGGTGGTTTTGGAGACTGACTCCATGACTGCCGTCAAGAGCCTCACTTGCAAGGATAGCTCCGGTGGGCAGTTTTTGCTGCTGAAGAACAAGATCTCTGGTTTGTTGAAGAATGATTGGCTTGTAAAGGTTCAACACACTGACAGAAAAGGGAATATCTGTGCGGACTGGTTGGCTAACTTTAGTATAGGTCAAGCCTTGGGTGCCATGCACCTGGTTTCTCCTTCGCATGCTTTGGCTCGTCTGCTGGTAGATGATGTTATGGGGTACATGTTGCCCCCTAGTTCTGGTTTGTAAGTCTTTATTCTGCTCTTGGGCTTTAGCCCCGTTGTATCACCAAAAAACAAATATTTTGAAAAAAAAAANAAAAAAAAAAAAAAAAAAAACTGAAGAAAAAGAAAAAGGTAAATCTTGCACAACCCTTCTTAACTTTGGTTGTCTATATGTAAACGACTTCTGAATTTTTTATTATAACAATTTATGCCCAAACACTTATGAAATGTTCAAATCAAAGCTTTGAAATATCACCGAAGCCATGGTCAGCAAGGAGGAACTTTAGTTGAAGGCTCGCATGGTAAGCTAAAAAATTAAGGATTATATGGCAAACTGAAGCTCAACATATATATCAAAGAGAGATTATGTACATCCATTGTGAATTTGTCATAGTTAGGGCAATATACATTTAACTAAGGATCAAATGCATATATTCTGAGAGAAGAGTATATACATTTGACATTCAACAACACTTTGTTCTTGATGTGGCTATGCATGGTAAAATTTGGTGAAGATTAGAACTGAAGACAATCTGTGATTGCATAGTGATGAACCCTTTTGGTGCACCATGTTCATAAATTGCTTAGACTTCATTGTTGTTTCAAGAAGATGGAGTATATATTCATGCATGTCTGAAAGCAAGATTGGTTCTAGTTTGGGCATTTCAAATGAATGAGGAGATTGATCGAGTCGAGTATGTCATGAACAGTAACCATGAGATCTTTGTTTTTTTAGTTGATGAAGTCATAAACATTTAGAAAAAATGATTTGACTTATATGATTTGAGAATGGTGAAGCAGATCGCAAGATTAACTTAAGTGAACAGTAGTAAAAAAGGTCAATCTACTCGAACATGAGCAGAGTGAAATATGATTGTAATGAGTCATAAGCTCAACTCATTTCTAACCCTACACTTATATTTCTATAATGAGTAAAACATTTTTTTAGTCCTTGAAAAATGCAGCGACTGACAAATTCGTCCTTCAAAAATTTTTAGTGACAAATTGGTCCTTGAATTATTATTCTGTCTGACAAATTAGTCATCTGGTACTTTAATGAGAAAAGTTCTGGACCCCTGCAGACCTCTTTCCTAATTTTTTTTTCACTTATCTTACCTAGCTATGTTTAAGTCATCATTTTCTCATTCAAGTCCTCATTTTCTTTTTACTGATCTTGCCTACCGGAGAACTAATTTGTCAGTGAAATAATAATAAAATAACCAATTTGTCACAGAAAATTTTTAGAAAACAAAATTTGTCAATGGCTGCATTTTTCAATGACTAAAAAAGGGTTTTACTCTTCTATAATTCTTTTAGAAGATTTTCTTGAAGTTTTGAAAATAAAAAAATAGGTTTCAAAGTTGTAGCAAAAAACAAAAAACTGCCCTTAGATTTCAAAACTTGAAAGAAAAAAAAAAAAAAGACTAAAAAATGCTCAGGTGCTTGACATATTATATAAAATAATTAAAGGAGGTTTCTTAGATACTTTTAGTATTTATGTAATATGTCATACTACATAGAAATAACCAATAAATGAATGACATGTGTACAAATTAACTGTTTTTAAATTTGTTTAAAAAATTAAATAAATTATATTTTATATATAATAAAATATAAAAATTATGTATGCTTGTCACGTCAGTGTAATATGACATATTTACGTAGTATTATAGAATTTCCGTTAATTAAAATATCCTTTAATGTTATGAGATTGAGAAGAGAATTGTTAAGTTATAGAATTGAATGGGTTATTATGTCTTTCTTGGATCACCAGTAAGCAGGCCTTTCAGCCCAATTATAACCAACCCAAACCTTTCCCACCAATTTCTTCTGGTTTTGACGCCAAAAACAAAAAAAGGCTTGGCCTGCTTAAAACCCAGTAACAGCAAGCGTAGTCGATCTTGCAATTTTTCATTTCAGAAGAACCTGAACTGCGAGAAAGTGAAGGAAAATCCTGCACCAAGAAAACAAAGTGAGAGAGAAAATGGTGGTGGAAGAATCACCGATGTCTACCATCACTGACGACCAAATCAACAACACCACCACCAATCCTAACCCTAGGGTTCGTGACGCCGACGATGATGATCTCGAGGAGGGAGAGATTGTTGGAGACGATGATACCGCTTCTTCCAAGCCTTCAAATGCGATCGTACATCAACCCCATCCGCTTGAGAATTCTTGGACCTTCTGGTTCGATAATCCCTCTGCCAAGTTCAAGCAAGCTGCTTGGGGCAGTTCTATGCGACCGATCTATACCTTTGCTACTGTTGAGGAGTTTTGGAGGTGAAGCTTTTTTTTTTTTAATTTAATTTCTGGTTTGAATTGGTTTATTTGGGTGCTGAGAAAATTGATTGAAAGATAGGAAAAAGCAGCTTGGAATTTCATGATTTAGTTTGAGATTTGAGTGTTTATTGATAATCTTGGCATAGTGTGCTTATAAATCTGAGTTAAGGGTAGAAGGTGAGGATTCTGATATTTTAGAAAGTGAGCATCCGATTTCCTTCACTGATTTATACTGTCAGTGCTGCTTAGCTTTCTCACAAATAAAATGTTTTTCTTTTCCTTGCTCTTGCTGAGAACTGATGATGGTTTTAGAGACCGAAAATTGGTTTCTTTCTCTAGTTTCATCTCTTTTCTTTTCTCTTCCTTTATTCCCTTTGTTTCCTTTTATTTCACGGTTTGTTCGTTGGGGGGGCTCAGAAATTGATCCATTTGTATCCAATATTCTAAATGCGAAGAGGAATGGAAAAGAAGAAGAATCATTTATTTGATTTTTCATGCAATATTCTCATCCAGTTCCCGACTACATTGTATAATCGCCCTTTATAGCTGGGGGGGAAAGTGGTATGATCAACCTATTGCAATGAAGTACTCTATGAGGAAAAGTGTAGAGATAGTTGTGTAATTGGGTTATTAAATAGTCTCATGTGCGGTTGAACATTGACATGAAACAATTGGTTTCTGGGGAAGACATGGAACTTGAATTGGAGAAGTTGCACTCGGCTTGCAAAGATTGGGGTTTCTTTCAGGTTTCCATGATGGGCTGCACTTATATTTGTTTCTTTCTTTTTCTACCCAAGTTCTCTTCTCTAATTCTCTGTACCCAAATTAATTCCTTTTATTTTTTTTTTCTAAATTTATTGTTTATCCAGTTGGTGAACCATGGTGTCAATCCACTAGTGCTAGAGAAACTTAAAGATGAGTTTCAAGAATTTTTGAAGCTTCCATTGGAAGAAAAAATGAAGTACAAGATAAGGCCAGGTGATGTTGAAGGCTATGGAGCTGTGATTCTATCAGAAGATCAAAAGCTTGATTGGGGTAATAGGTTCTACATGGCTACCAACCCTCTTCATAGAAGGAAACCTCATCTCTTCCCAGAGCTCCCATCATCCCTAAGGTCCTCTCTCTCTCTCTCTCTCTCACACACACACACAAAAACAGACAAAAAATCACAAGTTTTATGTTTATATATTCAGTGAATCACTTTATTATCTATGTGTGCAGGACTATCTTGGATTCCTACATAATGGAATTGCAGAATCTAGCCATGACACTTCTGGGTTTTCTGGCAAAAGTCATGAAGATAGACATAAAGGAGATAGAAGAGACATTTGAGAATGGGATGCAATCTGTGAGAATGACACACGACCCTCCATGCCCACAACCAGAGCTGGTTATGGGCCTTACTGCTCATTCCGATGCTTTGGGAATTACCATCCTTAACCAGCTCAATGGAGTGAATGGCCTACAGATAAAGAAAGATGGGTTATGGATTCCTGTGAATTTCATCTCAAATGCCCACGTTGTGAATATTGGGGACATTCTAGAGGTTTGTCATGGTTCTCTATCATTTCCTATCGGTTTTGCAGGAAATATTTTGGAAAAATTATTTGGAGGTTTGAAAAATTAATTCTAATCCCTAGAAAGTGCACCTGCATGTCTTGTAGGTGTTTACATCAGAATTCCAAAAGTATCTATTAGACCTATAAATGATTTTTCCGAATGTTTTTCTTTTTCTTGAAGAAAAGGAAAAGAATAAAAAAAGACAAGAAGGAAGTTTAGCTTTAAAAGAGTACTTACATCATATGCTGCGTCCATGCCTTTATTGATTTTTGTCCATTTAGAAGAAAGAACAATTTACAGAAGGCTTTTTAATCTAATATTGAATCCATATAAAAAGGAAAAATGATCCCATGAAATAAAGTATACATTAATTTAAAATTGATATCTCATGATTCTTGCCATACGTTTAATTTTATTTTTTTTTACTCTATGAGATATAAATGTACATTGTAACAACTCGTATAACTGATGAAGAGATTAAAAAAAACCAATAAAAGAGAAAAAAAAAATATCCATGCCAAAAGGAGAGAAAAAGAAATGTAGGCCAGAAAAGCATTTGGATTTATGTGTAATAGAATAATGCATGTTTGATTTTGCAGATTATGAGCAATGGAATGTAGAAAAGCGTGGAGCATAGGGCAATACTGAATTCAGACAAGGAAAGGATCTCCATTGCTATGTTCTTCAGCCCGTCGTTTGAATCTGAAGTTGGACCTTCAATTAGTCTAATAAAACCACAAAATCCTCCTCTTCAAAAAAGGATTGGAATGGAAAACTATGTCAAACAGTTCTTCACTCGTAAGCTTGATGGAAAGTCAAACATAGAGTTTATGAAGATAAAAAATTGAAGCTGCCAACAGCGCTGTTTAGCCCCATGAAATCTTCTTGTCTTATAGCCAAGTGTGGTTTATCATATTGATGTTTAATAAATATTGTATAGAGTGGGTGCTTTAGAAGAATTTCTAAGTTGTGAAGTGTGTGACTATAACCTATATGTTTATGTGATGGATAATTAAGAGATATTATGTTGGTCTCATGGCAGATCAGATATTTTACATAGGAATGCAGTGTGTGGTTATTTTGTTCATAATTTGTTAGGCGCAGTTGTAGTTATTCCATACGACATCGTATCCTTTCCTCCTTTACTCATTCGTCGTATTGACATTTGATGTACATGACTTGCCTATTTATATCCATTACCTATATGATGTATTGCCATTTGATGTACATGACTTGCCTATTTATATCCATTACCCATATGAAAAATTAAAAACGGTGTCATTAGCATACTTGGGAAAGTAATACTTTGTGTAACCATTTAATCATATAGTAGTTGATAGTCATTTTCAATAGATAGTCTATTTATTGACAGGTAATTAAGCTATAACAGTATGGTAATTTATGTCTACATAATTTCGGAAGAAAAAGAGAGAAAAATTTTCAATCTAGCACGATTTCTTTGCAATTGATCTATTGTACTAATTCATCTCCAAATGAACAATTTAACTTTTGATATTAGCTACTCAAGCAAGCATTAACTTTGTCCTTAAAGAAACCTAGAGCGTCTGCATTCGCGGGGTCGTCCTTGAGGAAATCGCTTATAATCCTTGCAATAGTTGTAAATCATGTAATATTTTTGTACCCATCTGAGTCTTCTTCTGTCATTTGCATCCAACCCTTGAGTTTGCCAAGCTTCATGAGTCTTAACACTATTATAGGCTGAAGCACATGAAGATGACCCTTTAGAGCACACACAAGCTGCAGCATTGAAGTTCCTGTAATAGGCTTTGAAAGGAGCACAAGACCAATTGGTTTTCTCAAGCCCTCCTCTCGTTGCCCATTGATCAGCACTCCAGAGACTTGAGTACAACCTCATGGGTTGGCTTTTAGGGAAGGGAACTCCAAAGGCTTCGTTGTTGTCGAAGACTCTAATAGAGATCTTATCTATCAAGAAACTATAAACAGAAGATAGAAAATAGAACAGTGAACAAAAGAAAAAGGTCAGTATACAAAAATTAATTAAACAAACAAATAGAGAAATGTAATTTGTAATGTGTGCAGTCAGTTTTACAGCTGGGTAACTAAAATGTCACTAGCATTTCTAGAAAGTGGAAAATTTAATGAATTAAGGAAATTCAAAATATTAGCATTTCTTCATCGTCTGTAATCAAGTACAATTTAAGTTATTTAACTTTTATTGAACTTAATTAACTGACAAGAATGTATCATTTTTACAAAGAAGATGGAACAATACTCAATTGAGTTGTATAATTAACAATACTCAATAGTGTGATTTCCCAAAAGTGTCGAAGGAAAATTGAAAAATATTTGAAATTTCCTGTGAAACTTCTAAGTAGAATTATTTGGCAACAGGAAGAGTCATGTTCTTACATGATGCGTTGTGGGTTCCAAACGATAGAATAGGTGTGGAAATCTTTTGTTGGATCAAACCAAAGATGAAATTGTTGCTCTCTATCCCCTTTACCTTGTGTGTAGACATTAGTATGTACTGTATAGGGCTCTCCACTCAGGTTTCCTAAGAATTCAAAATCAATCTCGTCATGGTTTAGTCCTGGTGAAGATAACTGCAACAAAACACAGAAAATCACTCAGCAAAACTACACAAGTCAACAAATGAAAACATTATAAGAAGCACTTTGAGAATAGAAATGAGATTACTCACATAGTAGGTTGTGACGGTGCCGGCTGAGTTACCGGAGACAAGCTTAAGCTGCATGTCAATTCTTCCAAAAAGATATTCTGCTTTGGATTGGAAGTAGAAAGGCTGAGAGAAAGAGAAATCAGCCACAAAGCAGAAACTCTCATAAGGGTTTGATGGGTTGCCATGTTTGCTTTAAGATCTTATGCAGATGCTGGTAAATGGCCTTCATATATGTTATAGGATGGTCAAATAGGATGCTTCATAAACTCAAGTACAGAAGGAAAAGAGCTGGCAATTAAATAATTTGACTCAGCAAATAATTAATTCGGTTCTCTGGAAGATCAACACGTGTGGTGCACCTTTTCTCTCTTTTTCTAATTATCATAAGCAATTGAGCACCTTGAGTCTTTGTTAGAATTGATCACAGTCATAAACTCAATTCATTAGTTATCCATAATGGGCTTTATTGCATCAAAAGTCATTTTTTGCCACACCAAATACCCTAAAACTGGCAGGGGCTGTGGATTTTATTTTATATTCTAATATCTAACTTAGCAATAAGTTATTAGGTGTGGTTTATGATAACTCTATGAAATAGAGTTATTACAGCTCTAATTATGCTTAAGTTAGCTAGTTCTTAAGTTAGTTTTGCATGGATGTGTCCCATTTTGTTTAGTTATTTGGTAGATTTAGTTAGTGTCAATCTCTTAGTTTTAATTAATTTCCTAACATGTTTTTAGTTCATTAATAGTCTCTTTTTATTGTTTTTACAGGTTAGAGCATTAGGAGATTGAAGATAGACACTCAGTGTGAAGAATCAAGTTGAGCTAGTGCACAGCACTGGCTCACTAGCACCCAGCACCGGCTCACTAGCGCCCAGCACCAGCAAGGCAACGAGGCAACCATTCCCCAGATTGCCACGTATTCTCATTAAAGTCAGCGCGCAGCGCTGGGTTCGCAGTGCCCAGCACTGGCGCACACTCTGCTGTGCCGTTTTGTTGACTCCTTTAAATTCTAACCTAATGTTTTGAGAGGGGATGGACAGATAGAGGGAGATAGAGAGGAGGCGCCGTCAAGGAGCAAGAGGAGAGAGTTGGAGCTCGATTGGTGATGATTAGGACTCAGATTTCTCCTAGTTTTTACTCTCCTCTCTCATTATGAACTTTATTTCTCTGTTTTTCTGGTTTAAATATGTGTAGCTAAACTCTCTTAGTTAGGGGATTGATGTAGCTCGTTTTTTATGAAGGTTTGTTGTTGAACATTGTTATTTTGATGCAAATCTTTTTGTTGGAGTAGATTTTACCGTTCTTAATGCTTTTGAATGTTTGGCCACCATTTGAATGATTTATTGGCTCATGTTGATGCTAGGGATAGTAAGATATGGGTATGCTCTTGTAATCTCTACCATAAATCAAGTTAATCTAGGAATAGATAACTTAGTTTATGTGGTCTTGAATTAATTTCTTAGAGTTTAATCACCAAGACAAGTTAATTGTACCAAGGAATTGGGTAATTAATTGGGATATGGAGGATTGTTTTTCCAAGGGATTGGGTTCAATCAAATTAGGGAAATTGACTAACAACAAAGGATTGGTATTTAGAATAATTTATTCTTCAGTGATTCAAAGGTTATTTTGTCTATGAAGCAACCGGAATCAAATTTGAGTGAAATCAACCCCTAATCTTCTTTTGTTCATTGTTAATTTCTTAGTTTAATTGCTATTAAGTTACTCTTGCTTTATTTTTTAGCTTTAATTAATCAACCATTCTCAAACCATTGATCTTTCCAAATAGAACCATCATTGGTGAAATTGGTAGTTGCTAGCCTTAATACCTGAGGATGATAATCTACTCATCATTTTATTACTTGTGCGACCTGGTATATTTGCCGGTATAAAAATTCACATCAATTTAGTAGTAAACGATTTAGATAGTTTGAAAAAGATTACAGATTTAAGCCTTAAAAAAACTCTGGTTTCAATAATCATGTTTTGCGCTGTTTTTCCTTCAGAAGCAAAATTTTGATTTGAACCATAGAGAAATACATGAATTGAGAATTAGGCAAAGGAGCGCAAAATACAAGAGTACACGTGAGGTTGCACCTGATTTACTCCTTTTACATAAAAGTTAAGCAATCTTCTCTGTTTCCAATTCAGCATCTTCTTCTCAACCAAGGAAATGATTTAGGTTCCATCTGGGGGTTGCATAAGACCCGCAGAAGGAATTATAAAGGTCTAAGAAAATAAAAGATTATCTTTAATACAGATTGTTGGGAACATTAAAATTTCTACATTGATTTATAAATAAATTCTTTGGTGAAACTTGTTTCAAATCATATTAACAATAAATTTCAATTAATTTATCAATAAATTTATTTACAAATTAATTATTTTACATGTAATATTTGATAATTTGTAAATCCTACCACAATTGAAAAGATTTGAAAATACTAAATGTTGTGTAATTGAATGATACTAAGATCTTTTTTAAAGGTTGTAGATTTCATGTTCAAACTTAGAGTCATAACCAAATTAAAACACCAAAAAAATATTGAAAATCATTTGTTTTCAGATAAAATCATTTCGTTTCTATTTAAAATAATCTCTAAACATACTCATATCCATATTCCCCAATAATTAAAATGACAATAAAAGGAAATCAATGAATGCCATAATTTTTTCTTTCGAAATATAATTTTGCACTAGACTCTGTCTCTGTTTATTTTCAAATTTGTACTCATTTAAAATGTATTTTTCTGGTATATATGTTGTCTTTATTTGTATTCAATTGCTGAAGTCAATCATGCATATTTCTATGATGCATTTTCTTTAATTTTTGAATCATATGATATATGCAAACTTCTAATGTAATGTTATTTACTAAGCCTTTTTTCGGAGAAAGACATTCTCTTGTCAAACAAACAAATAATTTCGGATTTTAGCCACACAAAAAAAAGAAGGTATTCCTGATTTGGTTCCTTACCACGTCTTATAACAAAATAACTATAATTTATTACACTGAATAACCAAATATTATAGCAGATCGATAAACGCTTTATAGGAGTAGTATCATCTACAATTCTGAAAGCAAACTTTATTCAATCTTTATTCTACATGTTTGCTACAGAGTTACACACCACACTTTGTTGCAGGACTGGATATTTACATACTGTTTGCAGCTTCTTATTCAGTTTTGATCCTCATATACTCTAAGTTTGACCTTCCATCAAGCTTACGAGAGAAGAAATCTTTCACATATTTCTCCATTCCAACCCTTTTGAATAAAGGGGGATTTTGTGGGTTCGTTATACTAATGGCGGGTCCGATCTCAGATTCAAGTTTGGGGTTGAAGAACATAGCTATGGAGATTCTTTCTTTGTTTGAATTTACAATTGCCCTATGCTCAACACTTTTGTATGCACCATTGCTCATAATCTGCAAAACCAAACATACGTAAAAGTAAATATAAATCCAAGGTAGAACATAAACAAAAGTAAATGTGAATCCTAGTCTTCAATGCATTTGCATATTTCCCTCATTATTTGGGAAGGATTTTTCTTTTCTTTCATTATTTTTTCTCTTTTTTCTTTTCATCCTTGCACTTTCTAATGTGAATATTTATAATTCCACACTTTCAAAAAGAAAAAAAAAAAATGTATGGCTAGCACCGTTGTTATTATCATGAAAGTAATTTTTCTTTCTTAGGGTTCCCTTTCGATATATATATATATATGAAGTCAGAACTCTAGCCTAACGTGCAATTCCCAGTTAGTCATGACCAAAAGCTAAAAATACATGTTTTCATATTCACTTTAATCAATGAATTATTATATGCAATGTTTTTAACTTCTAAACTGTACTTTAATAAATAATTTTTAAATTACTCGAAATTATTTATGTTACAACTTTCTTTCATGAAATGTTAAACGAAAGTGGAAAATAGAGGGGGAGTGAAAATTAAAAGATTTTTATTTTCACTCCGTATAAAAGTGGGAGTAAGACGACAGTAAGATGCATGCCATTGATTAATTTCAGCATCCCTTAATTTTTCTTACAAACATACATATGCATATCTCCATACGAAGAGGTTAGAATCTATGGTTTAGTTTCAAATATCTCAAAAATTAACATGCATATCTCCAACTACTTAACCATCATTCATCAGTATAACATTATTCTTTTAGGCTTTGGTGTTTGTTTCTTTTCGAAAACCATATTAATTATGCATCAAAATAACTTTTGAAGTTTGCAAGGAATGACATGTTTAAATAATTGATTGGTGTTGCTTTCGGATTGAACTATTCAGTCACATTTTAGTGTTATTTAAGATTTATTAAACTAGTATATTCAATATAATTTTACAAATTTAGAATATATAAATTGTATAAAATTTTAAATTCCATAACTTGTGCATGACGAATTGATAAAACTAAAATTTTATTAAGTCTTCTCACTCTGTCTCTTTCGGTATCTCTATAAGGTTTGACTTTGCTTTATATTTTAAGCTGTCTTACATCGCTAATACATGACAAACATTTCTTTTTTCCATTCTTAGTTTTGAAAATTGTAAATTTGTTAATCTTGAAATCATGATTTTTTTTTTCTACCCAAGAATGGAAAGAGACAAGCATAAGTTCTTTAGTTGATACCTATGGAGGCTGTGATCAATTCAACAGAACCAATCGAAAATATATAGTCCTAATTGCTTTAATAACTTAATTATGAAAGGGAAGAGTGGAAAATTTCTTTGTCTTAATTTATTAAGCCATTTATTTGTCTTATGCTTTCTTATTTATTTTTTCCTAACAAACATAGAAGCATGACAAACCTCCAAAATGTCCCCAATATTCACAACAAGGGCATCTGATTGGACTTTCACAAGATTCCAAACCCCATCTTTCTTTATCTCTAGGCCATCCACCTCATTGACTTGGTTGAGGATTGTGATGCCACTTGCATCTGAATGTGCAGTAATCCCCACAACCAGCTCTGGTTGTGGGCAAGGAGGATAGTATGTCATCCTCACAGCTTGCATACCCTCCTCAAATAACTCTTCCATTTCACTTATGTTTATCTTTAGGGATTTTGCTAGTAAAACCAAAAGTGTCATGGCAAGACTTTGCAATTCCACTATGTACGAATCAAGGATAGTCCTGCATGGAGAAATGATTGAATTCAAAAACTTTGTATAGAACAGACAATGATGTGACAGAATTTAAGTTTAACAGAAAAAATTAAATTAAATTACGTAGGACTATATAGTATTTATCATTTGTGAAATTTTGTAGTAAAAAGTTCGTGAACACATCATCACTTACATATATGTGTGTGTATGTATGTATGTATGTATGTATGTATACCATGATGCATGTGGTGTGATTGTGTGTGTGTGTGCATGAGAGAGAGAGAAGAGAGAACCTGAGGGATGAAGGGAGCTCTGGGAAAAGATGCGGTTTTCTTTTGTGAAGAGGGTTGGTAGTCATGTAGAATCTATCACACCAATCAAGCTTTTGATCTCCTGATCTAATTACACGTCCATAACCTTCAACATCGCCTGGCCTTATCTTGTACTTTGTCTTTTCTTCCAAGGGAAGGTTGAAAAATTCTTCAGTCTCATTTTTAAGTTTCTCTAACATTAGTGAGCTGATTTCATGGTTCACCAACTGCATAAATAATGATCATACATGAAAGCAAATATTGCAATTTGTTAGTTCTTCTTGGATTGATACTTTAACCGAAACGAACAAAGGAACAAAACTAATATATTATATCAAAAACATAGTGCAAAAGCAAGTTTTTGAAAACCTGAAAGAGACCCCAATTCTTGCAAGCTGAGTGCAATTTCTCCAGTTCAGTTTCTTTGGTTTCCTCCAAAACCAGTTGTTTGATGTCAATGGAGGGTATTTCCAAACAAAGGGTTTCATCTGGGATAGTTGGAGATTCCTGATCAAGACGAATATAGCATTGAGGAATTGAAGCTAGGGGTTTCTTCACAAGCTCTTGAACACACAACAGTGATCCAGAGTTCTTATAGTTTTCTGGGTGATAATAGGAAGCCATGGTTCTTCTTCTCTGGACATCTATCAACTAAGGTAGTAGCCGGAATTTATAGAAAATATTTTAGAATAAATTACTTTCATCTCCCATGAATTCTTTTGATTTTTCATAAACCCCCCTCTATTTTTACAACCTACATAAATCTCCCTTGTATCTAGAAACTGCACTACACTTAAATCCATTTCTTTGGAAATCATCACGTTTACAACTCTGCTTGTCAATGGTCAGTGGATTATTTTGACAATAATACTTTAAATTACTCTTTCCAATTTATCATATGTTAAACATTTTTCCCCAAAGCTCTGCTTTTATTTTTCCCCAAAATATCAAAACCATAAGTTTTCATCTAACCAAAAATTTAGACTTATTCACCGTTAGATCGAGCTGAAATTTATTAGAAAGATTCACATGACGTAGCTCTTCAATCTGAATGGTGGGATTATGAATCAAAGAACTTTACACCTTGAAATAAACCTAAGAATTTTGACTTAAAGATAAATGGACTAAACTTGTAAATTTTATGAATATAGAGGAATTTAATAGTTCATTTTTAAAGAATGAGGACCAAAACGTTCAAGTGGTTAAAATAGGGCGACCAAAATTGCAATTAAGCCTATGTTTAAACATTTTCCCCTAAAGCTCTGCTTTTATTTATGGGAAGAAGTTTCTTTGATGACTAACAAACTTTATAATTAATCAAGGAGAGACTCTATCACATCTCACCCATGTGGGTGGGGTAAAAATGATTTTTTTTTTATTAGGAGTTTGAAGCATAACCAATTTTTGATTTTGATGTCATTACGAAGATCTTAAAAAATTGAACCACCCAATATTGGTCACATCCTCAAATTTTTAACAAAATTTGAATTTAACAAAGTCAAAACAAAACATTATTTTATTTTTCGACATGTTTCTTGGATTGCTCCCTAAGTTAGTTCTGGCACATACTGTGTGAATTAATTTTTTGAGATCTTCGAGATAGTACCAAAATTAAAAGTTTACTATGCTCCAAACTTCTAGTAATTTTGTTTTTATTTTTGTTTTTACCCCACTCATATGGGTGAAGTAGGATAACAAATTCCTTAATCAAGAAAAGCAAAAGGATTATAATCAGACAAATATAAATTATCAATTCAGCCATCTAGAAAATAATAAGAAGACAAAAATGTAAAATACATAATGGCGTGAATACAACGATGATTAATGGTAAAAGTGGAGAGTAAAGACATAGAATAAGTGAATTTGAAGGTCTAGTTCGCCTAAGCTTTGAAGCTAAAAAAAATTAAGAAGAAAATATGAGGGAGAACGAAGAAGAAAGCTGAAGGACAAGGATAATCTTGTAAAATAACTTTTTGAAAAACATTGTAACCGAGAATTAAATATAAAATAAGGAAAAGTAAGAATCTTGAAGAATATCTATAACAGCGTTTAAGTTAACTGGACTCTCCAACGGAGCTTGAAGTAATTTACTTAATATTTTACCATTGCAATTAACTTAAATTGACCCATGTAATGTCATACTTATCTACGACTTGTAATAAAACCCAAAGTCCTTTTAAGGCCAATCAAATTGTAATGCCTTTGGTAGCAAATTAGGGTAAAATTATCAAATTCTGCAGCATGCGATTAATGTAATAAAATTATCATATACTCAACTATTATGCAGATCAATGTTCCTCCATGGTATCTTCAATTATATTTCAATGTAAAATCAAACTCTTAAAGCCCTCTCACATAAACCTTTTTCTACTACCCATACTATACTGAACAGATTCAAACGCTGCATACATAGATGCGAAAGAGGAGAATTGACTTGCATCAATCCCTCAAGAATTATCTACAAAGTGATACTTTCCTTGTTAATTCCAATGAAAAGTTTATACCACTGTTGAATTGCAAGAAATATATCAGAAAAAAACAACAAAGAAAAAGGAAGCATTGGAATTCCTTTGATCAGAAGAAAGTCATACAGATTACAAGGAAATTAACCAAAAATTCTCTTACAACTAATGGAAATAACCAAAGATATATCATTTGTGTTATGTTAACTAAATCTGTGTTATGTTAACTAAATCTGGGGAGACTGGCCGACATTTATACATTAATTCTTCTTTGAGTAATGCCTATTTTCAGTAAAATAAATGAAATCCAGAAACCTCCTTCATCTGAGGCAAACAATTAATATCTATCAGAGTTACGCTGTAGTCTAAATTATTTTAACAATTTTTTTTTCAGACATGACAACTCGTGATTTAATTTAATAATTATGTAAAACTCTTTTGCACGATCTCGTAAAAATATTAATGTACAAAAAGATTCCATAGATATTTTTATCAGAAAATTAAAGGGTGACAGCAATGCATGCGACAATTCAACAAGCAGTTACAGGTCAATTCTAGTTTTGTTTATATTATATGATGGATATTGAAAGAAACATATTGCATACATATCTTCAAGATCTCTAGTCCACCCCAACATTATCGCATATATGCTTTCCATTACTTGTTGACGAGGATGAGTGGTATCTAATTGTTTACAAAACAAAACGTGCTAAATAGCTTATTATTTATTTGAATCTTAGTTTAGTTGATAAGCATGGTTTGACTAAAATTTTGATTGAATAAGATACTTTGACAAACTTGTGGCTAATTGGTTTAGAAAATCTTCTAGATAAAGAGCACGTTTCAGATTATGAAATTCAAATTACTTGGCTCAGAACAGCTCTTACATAGAAATTAAATCCATTTTTTTAGGGGATTAAATCCAATTATTATATTAATACATACATATGAAACATTCAATTATACTAATACATAAAATTTCAATATGAGGATCCCAGATCTCCATATATATTTTAGAATAATAGTAATTATCATTTACCAAATTGTAGGTATTTCATATTTTATTTTTTTGGTTTTAAAAGTAACAATATATTTGAGTCAGCTTTTACACATCAAGACTAAGTTTTTACCCAGGTGATCTTAAGGGTACACTCTCCTTATATTGGTCTGGTACATTTAGGAAAATTTAGAAAAATTCTCTTAGGCTCTGGCTCCAGAATTCGAACATTGACTAGTTTAGATTAACATATTGCCTCCTTACCACCAGGTCAGACTCTTGGGGTTAGATATTTCATATTTGATATTGGGTATCTCACATATCACTGAAAATGTTGAAATACTAGTAAGCACGCCTAAGTCAAAAAAACAATCTTCACCTTCTCATTAATTTTTTCAATAATTGTAGCTAATCTGGTTCAGTGGAAACTTTGACTGGACCTATTCCTTTCAGCAATTAAGATTCGCATGTATATCAGTTGTAAGTTTTGACCGATCTTTAATTAACTAAGATACTAAGCATCTTCCCACATTAGTCAAAGATATAATTTACAAACCATTAGCAAGCAGCATATTGGCCAACTTAGTATTTTGGCCTTTTCGCTGGCATGTTGTATAACCCTAGATGATTATGAAAGAACAGCTAACCTAATCAAATATGTATAATCAAGTAACATAACGTTTTAAGAGTTCCACTTTTGAATGCAAATTCAATTTGAAGGCACTTTTTAACTTTTGGTGTGCAATCGTATATATGACTTCATTGATGTACAATTTATAGTTGGAATATTACTATAATATTAACTATTTTCAGAAAGAAAGGATACTCCAAAAGAAGTTGAGAAAATAACATTGGAAGGAATGGAAATAGAATAAACTAATGAGAAAAATAGGCTATGTAGATGATTGACATGATGCTAATTCTTATTCTTCAGATTTTTTCTCTTCTCATTTCAACAAAGAAAACCACAAAAAATGGAAATCTCAAAAGAAAAATGGCGAGCCAGAATATTTTTTTTAGAAAAAAAAGTAGACAACCGTAAAATATATAGAACGGATTGAAAGAAAACAAGTGTCTTTCATCATCGTATCGTAATATTATTTTTTTCTTGTTAGTGGTGGTTGCTAGGCAAGCTTATCTAAGCTTGGCTAAATGATTTCAGGAAAAATTTTCCCACAACCTTCCAATGGATTTAACTAGAGACATTAAAGAGAGAAACATACTTCCTTCCCATTTATCACTTCAGGCAATATTTGGTTCTTCATTGTCTTATGAATTTAACAGCTGCAAAATATTTTAATATGGTCTCGAGGTAGAAGAGTTGTCGGTAGGTAGACCTATTCATACATCATATATGGTAAGACAAAGAAATTTCCTTCACTTATACATGAAGCAAGTATATATACAAAGAAATATCCTTCTCGTACATATATACTTGCTTATTATTAATAAAATGGTTCGAGGTGTACTTATAATCACCTTTAAAAAAGTGGTAGAAACCACATATTCATTTAAAGATAATTATAAATACATTGACAACAAATTTATGAAAAAATAATTAACTATTTGTTTTTCTCTGTTATGCAAGTAGAACATATAATATGGTCTCGAGGGTATATATGGCTAAGTAATCTAACCTGGCTTCAATTCATTGTACCAGAAAAACTCGTGTTTATTTCAAAAAGGCAAAGAATATTGGGCCAAGAGTGGGAGTCATAGTTTGCTATTTTATTAGGCAATGCCTTCCCTTTCAAATGTCTGTATTATCTAATTGACACTTGACATGGAAAGGAAGCCAAAAGAATGGATTGGCTATGGTGAAGACTCTCTCTCACTTGCTTTTCTTTCAATTTGGCAATAAAATTCATAAGTTTTCTTCATAATGCATGGCTGCCTACATTCCTTTTCTCATCCAGTTAAGACGATTCTCTTCATTTCGAACCTCTATCTTCATATATTAATGCATCCACTTTCGAACTTACAAGAGAAATTATTTAATAAAATACTCAGAATTAGTTAAATATGTCCGCCAATTTCTATATATAGATCAATAGGAAAACTTTTGAATATGATAAAATATGGTTTTGAAGTAATGGTTGTGTTGCAGTTATGTGAAAATAATTTTTATTTTTTTTAAAAAAAATATGATACCAACTGCAGTTGTGCCAAAATATTGTTGTAATGTATATATTGCTGTTTCCACTTGTGATTTCCAAAAGAAACATGAATATTTTCTTTTCTTTTTCCTAATATATTCAACTAACAATATGAAACCCAAACAACAAATTCTATCTCCTTACTCAGCACCATAATCCATCTTTTATTCCACAGTATGCTATTGAGACTATAAGCTCCTAGCAGGAATTCTCGGCAAATTGACCGAAATAATATCATTAGATAAACTATTTTCCTAAATGGTGCATATTCGAAACTATTTACCTAAAAGGGACACTTTTATTTTTTTTTATTAATATCTGAATCAGAGTGGATCATGCTTTTATTGGTGTAAAATGTGTATAAACTAATCACGCTTTAGGAGAATTTTCTTCAACGCGTGATTACTGTTTACTAAAAAAATTTGCCAACTCAATCACGTTTTTCTCCCCATTCAAATCATGGTTTACCTTCTTTTACAGTCACGGTTTTGTCATTTTAAATCACGTTTTTGGGTCAAATTGAGGTCACGTTTTTTAGCTCAAATGGGTCACGTTTTTCACCCCTCCCCCTCTAAACAGTGATCCCACCTCCCTCCACCCCTCCCTCTAAACCGTGATCTCCCCCCCCCC
>QAOA01006142.1:302336-460670 GCA_003255065.1 Cercis canadensis | reverse complement strand
GGGGGGGGGAGGTGGGATCACTGTTTAGAGGGAGAGGGGTGAAAAACATGACTCATTTGAGCTAAAAAACGTGACATCAATTTGACCTAAAAACGTGACTTAAAATGACAAAATCATGACTATAAAAGAGGGTAAACAGTGACTTGAATGTGGGGAAAAACATGATTGAGTTGACGAAAATTTTTAGTAAACAGTGATTACGTGTTGAAGAAAATTCCCCTAAAGCGTAATTAGTTCATACACGTTTTACACCAACAAAAACGTGATTCACTCTAATTCAAATATTAATAAAAAAATTAAAAGTACCTATTTTAGGTAAATAGTTTCGAATGTACACCATTTAAATAAATAATTTATCTAATAATATTATTTCGGTCAATTTGCCAGAATTCTGGGTAGCAATAGGACTCAAAGATTAATCTTGTGAATTTTTCTTTGGTTTCACTGTCTTTTGGGTGAGATGTTGACCTTGTAGGCCATTCTGTACTTGAGGCATTTATGTGACTCTTGTATTGTCCTTATCTTGAATGATAGATATTTATCTTTTGGTTAGAGAAAAAGAAGAGAAAGAGAGAAAGCTCCTAGTAGGAAAATCTTGCAAGCAAGCACTTTGTCATCGCAATCAAACCTATCATAGCCGTAGTGGCCAATCGATCTATGAGTTAAAAAAAAAAAANAAAAATCTAAAAATAAAAAAAAAAAAAAAAAAAAGGCTATCAACTCCTATCTTACTAGGAAATTTCCTGCATGAGACAATTTTCATATAGGTCTCTGTAAAGTTATTGTCGAGCAACAAAAGTCACAACAGTCCAAGATTTCCAACCACAAAAGTGAAGATAAACAATGACACAGAAAGCAAGAAGAAATTCAAAACATGTGGACAACAGAGAAATACTTTCGAGAAAGACTATGATAGGTTCCTCTCTTCGAGGGGAGGGGCCTCCTTAGAAAAACAAGAAAGGAAAAGACTGGGCAAATTTCATTATTCTTGCAAGAATATATAGATGGCCAAAAGCATGACTCACTCCTATCTAGAATATTCTTTCTCAACGGAATACATCATAACAGAATTACACATCAGCTTCCATACCTCAGCCACACACTCTTATGCGGTTATGCCAGCTCATAATCTTTCATCCATTTAGGACGCATTTGGTTACGCTTTGGACTCGTTTGTGGAATCTGTTGTAGCTCTGGAATATCAATGTCCAGCTCTTCCTGTTCCTATCAGACTATACTTGTTCTAAATGTCTATATGCAACTGAGGAGATGATATATAAATTAATTTATAGACTCTTGGGACAATTCTAATTAATTAATTGATTGAATTAATATGACTACATAACAAAATGAGGTATAACTATAGGAAGACTGACTAGTATTACACTAGGATGGATGGGGTTATTAACACTCCCATTTGCCTATATTAATTTACACTATCCTCAAACTAATTTTTATTAGTAATTTCCTAATTTACCCTCAGTTTCATGATTTCTTTTTTATATATGTCAAACTTCTTTACACTATTAATTATCTATTGATTCTATTCACAATCTCAATTAATTCAAATCCTCCCTATTCTTTCTCAGATTTTTAGTTTGAAAGACAAGTACTCATTATAATCTACACCTACATAACAGCTAAAACAGTTCCTGTGGTGGGCTATTCCAGAAGCCCAAATAAATAGTGGCCCAACAAAACAGAGGCCTAATAACACAAAATATTGAAGACAACGGGTGACCCGCCAGCTCATTTCGGGTAAACCGCCAAATTCCAAGTTTCTGTTCCTATAAATAGTCCCTACTATCAAAGGTGAGCTCTCTCACCGAATATCACTTAATCTATATTGTCAAGCTCAAACCATACTAAATAGTCCCTACTTTTCTGTTTCTGGCGAGCTCAGAGACATCTCGACCTCGGAGATCTCCCCCGACCTTGAAAGATCTTGAGGGTCTCTGAAATTCATGTGACGTAATTAGGGTTCCACACAATTTTACACCAGAGGCAAGAAGATGGGGGAGATCAAGCTTGAAGATTGAGAATTCATCATTGATTTTTAGAGTCTAAGAGTTTCTTTCACCTTTTTCTCTTATACTTATGTCTAATTTCTGTGTAATCATGTTTCCCTCCATAGTTATGAACTAAATTCCTTTCTAGGACTACAATATAACCTAGCTAGTATGGTTCATGTCTTTTTACTGATTTAATTCAAGAACTTTTATTTGAATTATTATCTTCTTCTCAATTCTTATTGCTTCGAATTAATTGATCATTGATTAGTTGATTGGATGATTTCAATGAACTGGGAGGTGAGTTGTAATTCTAGATCATGGAGATGAAGATCATAAGTTTCATTAGGGATAGGCATATACCCTCATAAGATCATAAGTGCAATGGGTTAATATACTGGCCATAAAAGATGGAATTTTAGTTTTTGATTTCTTGACAATAGTTACTTTCATAGGGATGGAAATGTGGTGGAATGCACCAAATTTTCTCCTCCGCAAGCTAGAGATAANTCCCCTTTGCCTTGTGTGTAGACATTAGTATGTACTGTATAGGGCTCTCCACTCAGGTTTCCTAAGAATTCAAAATCAATCTCGTCATGGTTTAGTCCTGGTGAAGATAACTGCAACAAAACACAGAAAATCACTCAGCAAAACTACACAAGTCAACAAATGAAAACATTATAAGAAGCACTTTGAGAATAGAAATGAGATTACTCACATAGTAGGCTGTGACGGTGCCGGCTGAGTTACCGGAGACAAGCTTAAGCTGCATGTCAATTCTTCCAAAAAGATATTCTGCTTTGGATTGGAAGCCAGAGCCAGAGGAAGGGTGAGCATCTTGCCTCTATTGAGTATCTTTGCACGATGGTCACCCCAAGTTATGTCAATATCATCACGGAAATTACCTGCAGCAATGAAAGTAGAAAGACTGAGAGAAAGAGAAATCAGCCACAAAGCTGAAACTCTCATAAGGGTTTGATGGGTTGCCATGTTTGCTTTAAGATCTTATGCAGATGCTGGTAAATGGCCTTTATATATGTTATAGGATGGTCAAATAGGATGCTTCATAAACTCAAGTACAGAAGGAAAAGAGCTGGCAATTAAATAATTTGACTCAGCAAATAATTAATTCGGTTCTCTGGAAGATCAACACGTGTGGTGCACCTTTTCTCTCTTTTTCTAATTATCATAAGCAATTGAGCACCTTTGAGTCTTTGTTAGAATTGATCACAGTCATAAACTCAATTGATTAGTTATCCATAATGGGCTTAATTGCATCAAAAGTCATATTTGGCCCCACCAAATACCCTAAAACTGGCATGAGCTATGGATTTTATTTTATCTTCTAATCATGTTTTGCGCTGTTTTTCCTTCAGAAGCAAAAATTTGATTTAAACCATAAAGGAAGACATGAATTGAGAATTAGGCAAAGGAACACAAAATACAAGAGTACACGTGAGGTTGCACCTGATTTACTCCTTTTACATAAAAGTGAAGTAATCTTCTCTGTTTCCAATTCAGCATCTTCTTCTCAACCAAGGAAATGATTTAGGTTCCATCTGGGGGTTGCATAAGACCTGCCGCAGAAGGAATTATAAAGGTCTAAAAACATAGAAGATTATCTTTAATACAGATTGTTGGGAACATTAAAATTTCTACATTGATTTATAAATAAATTCTTTGGTGAAATTTGTTTCGAATCATATTAACAATAAATTTCAATTAATTTATCAATAATTTATTTACAAATTAATTATTTTACATGTAATATTTGATAATTTGTAAATCCTACCACAATTGAAAAGATTTGAAAATACTAATGTATTATTGAATGATACTAAGATCTTTTTTAAAGGTTGTAGGTTTTATTAGGGGTGTTCACCGGGAGGGTCAACCAGCAGAAACCGCCCAACCCAACCCGCAGCCCACGGTTCGCTGACCCGCATGTTAATGGTTCGGTTCGGTTTATGAGAGGTAAAACCGCATGTATGCGGTTCGGTCTACGGGTTCTGATATTCAAACCGCACTAAAATCGAACTGACCCGCACCTCGTAAGTAACAACTCCGTTTTATACCTGTAGTTCATTTCTCCCCATTCCAAAAATATCAATCACACTCAAAACCCAACCTTTGGTTTTCTGTTCTCTGCTCTCACCTCACCTCACCTCACCATACTATCGTCTCTGCTCTCTTCTCCATCGCATACTTCAGTGTTCATCGCAGTATCACAGTTTTAGATAAAACCCCTTCACTTTCCTCGCCCTTGTCTGCTTCATCTGCCTCAGCCTTGCTCTGGTCTCTACCTCTCGGTTTTGTTATGCAGCAACAAAAGAGAAGAGAGAAACACCAAAACAGAGGCTCTGTTCGCAGCTCCAGATCGAGGCCTAGAGGTCACGGATTCACAATCGCACCGTTCAAGTTAAATAACTGTGTCTTGGGAACCTCCAAACAAAATTTTAGATCAATCCAACGGTAAACAATTGCAGATCTTCGATTTGATGCAAACTGCCACAATATGAGAAAGCTACGAATCTATTCCTTCCTTCTCTCTATTATTTCCTTCTTTGTTTCTTGCTCTCTGCTTCAATTATTTCAGAAGTCAGGAGTCTTCATGGAAGCATATGAGACGAAGCAGAATTGATTATTTGGTTAATTTCATCAATTTTGTTACCATTTATTGTAAGTTTGTAAGGATGTGATTTGGTCTCTTCTTACCTGTGACAACCCGATCAAACTGCCCGAACTAAACCGTTCAATGTCGGTTTGGTTTGGTTTGGTTTCTGTCATAAAATTCACTCAAACCGAACCAATAAATTATGGTTGGTTCAGTTGCTGAAATGCCCACTAAACCGCCCGAACCAAACCGTGAACACCCTTAGGTTTTATGTTCAAACTTAGAGTCATAACCAACGTATCAAAAAAAAATTGAAAAATCATTTCATTTTTATTTAAAATAATTTCTAAACATACTCATATCCATATTCCCCAATAATTAAAATGACAATAAAAGGAAATCAGTGAATGCCATAATTTTTTCTTTCAAAATATAATTTTGCACTAGACTCATGTCTCTGTTTATTTTCAAATTTGTACTCATTTAAAATGTATTTTTCTGGTATATATGTTGTCTTTATTTGTATTCAATTGCTGAAGTCAATCATGCATATTTCTATGATGCATTTTCTTTAATTTTTGAATCATATGTTATATGTAGACTTGTAATGTAATGTTATTTACTAAGCTTTTTTTAGGAGAAAGACATACTGTTAGCGGCTTCGTATTCAGTTTTGATCCTCATATACTCTAAGTTTGACCTTCCATCAAGCTTACGAGAGATGGAATGTTTCAGATATTTTTCCATTCCAACCCTTTTGAATAAAGGGGGATTTTGTGGGTTCGTTATACTAATGGAGGGTCCGATCTCAGATTCAAGTTTGGGGTGGAAGAACATAGCTATGGAGATTCTTTCTTTGTTTGAATTTACAATTGCCCTATGCTCAACACTTTCGTATGCACCATTGCTCATAATCTGCAAAACCAAACGTACGTAAAAGTAAATATAAATCCAAGGTAAAACATAAACAAAAGTAAATGTGATCATAGTCTTCAATGCATTTGCCTATTTCCCTCGTTAAAATTTTATTAAGTCTTCTCACTGTCTCTTTCGGTATCTCTATAAGGTTTGACTTTGCTGTATATTTTAAGCTGTTTTACATCGCTAATACATGACAAACATTTATTTTTTCCATTCTTGGTTTTCAAAATTGTAAATTTGTTAATCTTGAAATCATGATTTTTTTTTTTCTACCCAAGAATGGAAAGAGACAAGCATAAGTTCTTTAGCTGATACCTATGGAGGCTGTGATCAATTCAACAGAACCAGTCGAAAATATATAGTCCTAATTGCTTTAATAACTTAATTATGAAAGGGAAGAGTGGAAAATTTCTTTGTCTTAATATATTAAGCCATTAATTTATTTGTCTTGTGCTTTCTTATTTATTTTTTCCTAACAAACATAGAAGCATGACAAACCTCCAAAATGTCCCCAATATTCACAACAAGGGCATCTGATTGGACTTTCACAGGAATCCAAACCCCATCTTTCTTTATCTCAAGGCCATCCACCCCATTGACTTGGTTGAGGATTGTGATGCCACATGCATCTGAATGTGCAGGAAGCCCCATAACCAGCTCTGGGTTTGGGCAAGGAGGATAGTATGACATCCTCACACCTTGCATACCCTCCTCAAATAACTCTTCCATTTCTCTTATGTTTATCTTTAGGGATTTTGCTTGTAAAACCAAAAGTGTCATGGCAAGACTTTGCAATTCCACTATGTACGAATCAAGGACAGTCCTGCATGGAGAAATGATTGAATTCAAAAACTTTGTATAGAACAGACAATGATGTGACAGAATTTAAGTTTACAGAAAAAATTAAATTACGTAGGACTATATAGTATGTATCATTTGTGAAATTTTGTAGTAAAAAGTTCGTGAACACATCATCACTTACATATATGTGTGTGTGTGTGTGTGTGTATGTATGTATGTATGTATGTATACCATGATGCATGCGGTGTGATTGTGTGTGTGTGTGCATGAGAGAGAGAGAAGAGAGAACCTGAGGGATGAAGGGAGCTCTGGGAAAATATGCGGTTTTCTTTTGTGAAGAGGGTTGGTAGTCATGTACAATCTATCACACCAATCAAGCTTTTGATCTCCTGATCTAATTACACGTCCATAACCTTCAACATCGCCTGGCCTTATCTTGTACTTCGTCTTTTCTTCCAAGGGAAGGTTGAAAAAATTTTCAGTCTCATTTTTAAGTTTCTCTAACATTAGTGGGCTGATTTCATGGTTCACCAACTGCATAAATATTGATCATACATGAAAGCAAATATTGCAATTTGTTAGTTCTTCTTGGATTGATACTTTAACCGAAACGAACAAAGGAACAAAACTAATATAATATATCAAAAACATAGTGCAAAAGCAAGTTTGTGAAAACCTGAAAGAGACCCCAATTCTTGCAAGCTGAGTGCAATTTCTCCAGTTCAGTTTCTTTGGTTTCCTCCAAAACCAGTTGTTTGACGTCAATGGAGGGTATTTCCAAACAAAGGGTTTCATCTGGGATAGTTGGAGATTCCTGATCAAGACGAATATAGCATTGAGGAATTGAAGCTAGGGGTTTCTTCACAAGCTCTTGAACACTGAACAGTGATCCATAGTTCTTATAGTTTTCTGGGTGATAATAGGAAGCCATGGTTCTTCTTCTCTGGACATCTATCAACTAAGGTAGTAGCCGGAATTTATAGAAAATATTTTAGAATAAATTACTTTCATCTCCCATGAATTCTTTTGATTTTTCATAAACCCCCCTCTATTTTTACAACCTACATAAATGCATGCGACAATTTTATTAAGGGTGACAGCAATGCATGCGACAATTCAACAAGCAGTTACAGGTCAATTCTAGTTTTGTTTATATTATATGATGGATATTGAAAGAAACATATTGCATACATATCATCAAGATCTCTAGTCCACCCCAACATTATCGCATATATGCGTTCCATTTATTCCCAATTACTTGTGGACGAGGATGAGTGATTTCTAATTGTTTACAAAACAAAACGTGCTCAATAGCTTATTATTTATTTGTATCTTAGTTTAGTTGATAAGCATTGTCTGACTAAAATTTTGATTGAATACGATACTTTGACAAACTTGTGGTTAGAAAAACTTCTAGATAAAGAACACGTTTCAGATCATGAAATTCAAATTACTTGGCTTAGATCAGCTCTTACATAGAAATTAAATCCATTTTTTTAGGGGATTAAATCCAATTATTATATTAATACATACATATGAAACATTCGATTATATTAATACATAAAATTTCAATACGAGGATCCCAGATCTCCATATATATTTTAGAATAATAGTAATTATCATTCACCAAATTGCAGGTATTTCATATTTTATTTTTTTGGTTTTAAAAGTAAGAGTATCTTTGGGTTTTAAAAGTGATAGAGACCATTGTACATGAAAAACTCGTGTTTATTTCAAAAAGGCAAAGAATATTGGGCCAAGAGTGGGAGTCATAGTTTGCTATTTTATTAGGCAATGCCTTCCCTTTCAAATGTCTGTATTATCTAATTGACACTTGACATGGAAAGGAAGCCAAAAGAATGGATTGGCTATGGTGAAGACTCTCTCTCACTTGCTTTTCTTTCAATTTGGCAATAAAATTCATAAGTTTTCTTCATAATGCATGGCTGCCTACATTCCTTTTCTCATCCAGTTGAAAATTTCTTGCTAACAGATGCCCAATGAGAAAAAACTTTGCTTCTTATCTCTGTTAAGTTGAAGCCCAAGTTAAGATGATTCTCTTCATTTCGAACCTCTATCTTCATATATTCATGCATCCACTTTCGAACTTACAAGAGAAATTATTTAATAAAATACTCAGAATTACTTAAATATGTCCGCCAATAGGAAAACTTTTGAATATGATAAAACATGGTTTTGAAGTAATGGTTGTGTTGCAGTTATGTGAAAAGAATTTTTATTTTTATTTTTAAAAAAATATGATACCAACTGCAGTTGTGCCAAAATATGGTTGTAATATTGTATATTGCTGTTTCCACTTGTGATTTCCAAAAGAAACATGAATATTTTCTTTTCTTTTTCCTAATATATTCAACTAACAATATGAAACCCAAATAACAACAAATTCTATCTCCTTACTCAGCACCATAATCCATCTTTTATTGCACAATAAGCTCCTAGCAGGAATTCTGGGTAGCAGTAGGACTCAAATATTAATCTTGTGAATTTTTCTTTGGTTTCACTGTCTTTTGGGTGAGATGTTGGCCTTGTAGGCCATTCTGTACTAGAGGCATTTATGTGACTCTTGTATTGTCCTTATCTTGAATGATAGAAGACAAAGAGAGAAAGCTCCTAATAGGAAAATCTTGCAAGCACTTTGTCATCGCAATCAAACCTATCATAGCCGTAGTGGCCAATCGATCTATGAGTTAAAAAAAAAAAAAAGGCTATCAACTCCTATCTTACTAGGAAATTTCCTGCATGAGACAATTTTCATATAGGTTGTCTCTGTAAAGTTATTGTAGACCAACAAAAGTCACAATAGTCCACGATTTCCAACCACAAAAGTGAAGATAAACAATCACACAGAAAGCAAGAAGAAATTCAAAACATGTGGACAACAGAAACACTTTCGAGAAAGACTATACTTGTTCTAAATGTCTAATTAATTGATTGAATTAATATGACTACATAACAAAATGAGGTATAACTATCGGAAGACTGACTAGTATTACACTAGGATGGATGAGGTTATTAACACTCCCATTTGTCTATATTAATTTACACTATCCTCAAACTAATTTTTATTTGTAATTTCCTAATTTACCCTCAGTTTCATGATTTCTTTTTTATATATGTCAAACTTTTTTACACTATCAATTATCTATTGATTCTATTCACAATCTCAATTAATTCAAATCCTCCCTATTCTTTCTCAGATTTTTAGTTTGAAAGACAAGTACTCATTATAATCTACACCTACATAACAGCTAAAACAGTTCATGTGGTGGGCTATTCCAGAAGCCTAAATAAATAGTGGTCCAACAAAACAGAGGCCCAATAAGACAAAATATTGAAGACAACGGGTGACCCGCCAGCTCATTTCGGATAAACCGCCAAATTCCAAGTTTCTGTTCCTATAAATAGTCCCTACTATCAAAGGTGAGCTCTCTCACCGCATATCACTTAATCTATATTGTCAAGCTCGAACCATACTAAATAGTCCCTGCTTTTCTGTTTCTGGCGAGCTCAGAGATATCCCGACCTCGGAGATCTCCCCCGACCTTGAAAGATCTTGAGGGTCTCTAAAATTCACTTGACGAAATTAGGGTTCCATACAATTTTACACCAGAGGCAAGAAGATAGGGGAGATCAAGCTTGAAGATTGAGAATTCATCATTGATTTTTAGAGTCTACGAGTTTCTTTCACCTTTTTCTCTTATACTTATGTCTAATTTCTGTGTAATCATGTTTCCCTCCATAGTTATGAACTAAATTCCTTTCTAAGACTACGATATAACCTAGCTAGTATGGTTCATGTCTTTTTACTGATTTAATTCAAGAACTTCTATTTCAATTATTATCTTCTTCTCAATTCTTATTGCTTCGAATTAATTGATCATTAATTAGTTGATTGGATGATTTCAATGAACTGGGAGGTGAGTTGTAATTCTAGATCATGGAGATGAAGATCATAAGTTTCATTAGGGATAGACATATACCCTCATGGTTTATGTAGCTATTAAGAGAGTCATTGAACTAAATAAATTTTTAGGTAGTCTAATTCGCATAAGAATATAGTGAATTAATGCTTAGAAATAATTATGTTTGACCTTGTAAAAGGCTAATGGATAATTCAAGATTCTTGGCTAAGTAATTAAGATGACAGTTCTTGGTTAATGAAGTAGGAATAATGAATCGTACTAATTATGGTGAAATCGAAAGTCCTAGGTATCTCTCATCCGTATTTCAACCTCTTTTACTATTTGGGCCTTTCAATTACTGCTCAATATATATCCTTGATTGATTTTTGATGATTTAGATAAAATTGAAATACACCTAATTTTGATACTTATTAGTCACAGTCTTCGTGGGACAATACTTTGCTCTCTCTTTATTACTTGAAAACGATAACGTACACTTACGTTAGAGTTTTACACAACAGGAAACAAACTGATAACTATTGCAATAATGAGGGACCACATTGGAGTTTTAGTCTTTATATAATACAAACTTGTATGAAAATTTTGTTTTTATCGATCCTTCCTCTATTAACCTTCAATTAGTTTTAATTTAAAAGGAAAATAATAATAAAAAAAAGTAACTCCCAAATTTTTTGCTTGTGGAACTGGAAAAATTTTAAGCTATTCTTAAAGTACTATTGTCATTTAAAATTATCTACGTGGACAAAAATATAAGAGAGAATGAGTGAGATCAATATAATGTACACATGACTAAAAATGCTCTCCTACTTTATAGACACATAACATGTGGGGCCACTTTTATATGTCTATAAAGTAGCTACTCTAAGAGTATCTAAGAATCTCATGTGAAATCTTACATACTTCACTATAGTTGCAACTCTAGTCTAGAAATCTTCTACTATGTGGAAATAATGAAAATGCAACCAACAAAAGCCTTCTACCAATATTGTGCCACCTTCAAAACTTTGATAACATTGTAATGTGTATGCAACAAATATTTTGGAGAAAAAAACTGAAGAAAAAGAAAAAGGTAAATCTTGCACAACCCTTCTTAACTTTGGTTGTCTATATGTAAACGACTTCTGAATTTTTTATTATAACAATTTATGCCCAAATACTTATGAAATGTTCAAATCAAAGCTTAGAAATATCACCGAAGCCATGGTGAGGAAGGAGGCACTTTAGTTGAAAGGCTCGCATGGTAAGCTCAAAATTAAGGATTATATGGAAAACTGAAGCTCAACATATATATCAAAGAGAGATTATGTACATCCATTGTGAATTTGTCATAATTAGGGCAATATACATTTAACTAAGGATCAAATGCATATATTCTGAGAGAAGAGTATATACATTGACATTCAACAACACTTTGTGCTTGATGTGGCTATGCATGGTAAAATTTGGTGAAGATTAGAACTGAAGACAATCTGTGATTGCATAGTGATGAAACCTTTTGGTGCACCATGTTCATAAATTGCTTAGACTTCATTGTTGTTTCAAGAAGATGGAGAATATATTCATGCATGTCTGAAAGCATGATTGGTTCTAGTTTGGGCATTTCAAAGGAATGAGGAGATTCATCGAGTCGAGTATGTCATGAACAGTAACCATGAGATCTTTGTTTTTTTAGTTAATGAAGTCATAAACATTTAGAAAAAATGATTTGACTTGTATGATTTGAGCATGGTGAAGCAGATCGCAAGATTAACTTCAGTGAACTGTAGCCAAAAAGGTCAATCTACTCGAACATGAGCAGAGTAAAATATGATTGTAACGAGTTTGGGTTGGTCCCAAGCTCAACTCATTTCTAACCCTACACTTATATTTCTATAATTCTTTTAGAAGATTTTCTTGAAGTTTTGAAAATAAAAAATAGGTTTCAGAGTTGTAGCAAAAAACAAAAAAATATATTATGTAAAATGATTAAAATATCCTTTAATATTATGAGATTGAGAAGAGAATTTTTAAGTTATAGAATTGAATGGGTTATTATGTCTTTCTTGGATCACCAGTAAGCAGGCCTTTCAGCCCAATTATAACCAACCCAAACCTTTCCCACCAATTTCTTCTGGTTTTGACGCCAAAAAAAAATAAAAAGCTTGGCCTGCTTAAAACTCAGTAACAGCAAGCATAGTCTATCTTGCAATTTTTCATTTCAGAAGAACCTGAACTGCGAGAAAGTGAAGGAAAATCTTGCACCAAGAAAACAAAGTGAGGGAGAAAATGGTGGTGGAAGAATCACCGATGTCTACCATCACTGACGACCAAATCAGCAACACCACCACCAATCCTAACCCTAGGGTTCGTGACGCCGACGAGGATGATCTCGAGGAGGGAGAGATTGTTGGAGACGATGATACCGCGTCTTCCAAGCCTTCAAATGCGATCGTACATCAACCCCATCCGCTTGAGAATTCTTGGACCTTCTGGTTCGATAATCCCTCTGCCAAGTCCAAGCAAGCTGCTTGGGGCAGTTCTATGCGACCGATCTATACCTTTGCTACTGTTGAGGAGTTTTGGAGGTGAATTTTTTTTTTTTTTTTTAATTTAATTTTTGGTTTGAATTGGTTTATTTGGGTGCTGAGAAAATTGATTGAAAGATAGGAAAAAGCAGCTTGGAATTTCATGATTTAGTTTGAGGTTTGAATGTTTATTGATAATCTTGGCATAGTGTGCTTATAAATCTGAGTTAAGGGTAGAAGGTGAGGATTCTGATATTTTAGAAAGTGAGCATCCGATTTCCTTCACTGATTTATACTGTCAGTGCTGCTTCGCTTTCTCACAAATAAAATGTTTTTCTTTTCCTTGCTCTTGCTGAGAACTGATGATGGTTTTAGAGACCGAAAATTGGTTTTTTTCTCTAGTTTCATCTCTTTTCTTTTCTCTTCCTTTATTCCCTTTGTTTCCTTTTATTTCACGGTTTGTTCGTTGGGGGGGCTCAGAAATTGATCCATTTGTATCCAATATTCTTGATGACAAGATTTGCGGTGTTGCAATACTTTATCCAATATTCTAAATGCGAAGAGGAATGGAAAAGAAGAAGAATCATTTATTTGATTTTTCATGCAATATTCTCATCCAGTTCCCGACTACATTGTATAATCGCCCTTTATNGGGGGGGGGGGCGGGCGCGGGAAGTGTTATGATCTACCTATTGCAATGAAGTACTCTATAAGGAAAAGTGTAGAGATAGTTGTGTAATTGGGTTATTAAATAGTCTCATGTGAACATTTTCACTTTTTTCTTTTCCACTGATCTGTCCTCACTTTAATTTTCTTCCTTTTCTTTTCTTTATTGACTGAAAATACTTGTTAAGTGCTATATACCAGTAGATATAGGTTGTAGCTGACATCATTTGGATCTATGGCCTATGGGTGCTGGATGATATCAGTTCTATCTGAATCCAAGTTAGCATTAGAAAAACACCAACTTTTTCAATTATACTTAAACTACATGTAATTTCATATGCATAACATCGACAAACCTAATGGGTTGTTGTGTCATGTGGATGGACAATGCCATGCTATTTTTAAGTATTGGTATTAGGGAATCAATAGACTTATGCAGTTAAAGATTGAATTTGAGCTCATAGTTAGTTTTCTTTGAGGTGCTACTGTGTATGCAATGCTTATTAGAGAGGTAGCAGAGGTTTTTTTTTTTTTGTTTTTTTTTCAGTGGAATATAAGGGAAGCTGGGGAGATTATGTGGGTGCAATGTTGCTCTATATTATGTTGGATACAGGGCTGCTCCTCTGTTTAATGCTATTCATTATGGATATCCCTTTTCCTTATTCCTATCTTGTGTAAAATGCCAAAAGCTTGCATTCTTGTTCATGTGTATTGAACTGTATATCTTCACTTCTTGGATGGATATGACCATGTTCTTTTTATTGGCTGCCTTGTACAAAATTTTCTTGCATTTATAGGAAATGGTGAAGGATTGACGTGCCTTTGCCCTTAAATCTTATCTGTGCCTATCAAAGCTTTTCACTTATGACACCAGTATTTTTGTATTTCAAACAATGCATTTTTGCCTTGTTCTTTTAATAGAAAATTTACTTGACATAGACAATGTAACATCTTTTCTGATTATGATGCACATTTAGAAAATAGGGTAAAAATGAATATATAAGGATCATCAGACATGGTCCCATGCATAGTGGTTATGACTTTCCTTAACCTGGGCTGTTATTAGGATTTCTGGCCTCAAAGCTGCGTGCTTTTTTCTCACTATGCACTGATAAATCTATTTGGCTGATGTGCACTACTTATGCAACATTCTGCCATGCCACTGTCAATGTACTGACTAGAAATTTCAGCATCTTACTTTTTCAAGCCTTGAGAAAATTTTCTTTTGCTTCAAGTGGCTGATAATTGCCATGCAAAATTTCTTGATTCAGCATTCACAACAACATACATCATCCAAGCAAGTTGACTGTGGGAGCAGACTTTTATTGCTTCAAACATAAGATTGAGCCAAAATGGGAGGATCCTGTTTGTGCTAACGGAGGAAAATGGACTGTAACCTTTGCTAGGGGGAAATCTGATACATGTTGGTTATATACGGTATGTTTTGGAATCTCTGATAATTAACCCCTGATTGCACAGGATGCTATGTGATACACTAATAGTTCGTATGTGTTACCACCAGTTGCTGGCAATGATTGGAGAGCAATTTGATCATGGAGACGAAATTTGTGGAGCAGTCGTAAATGTGAGAAATAGGCAAGAGAAAATTGCTCTTTGGACTAAGAACGCTTCAAATGAAGCAGCTCAGGTAACACTTTTCTTTTGTTGGGGGTAGGGGGAGGGAGGGAGGAAATTGAAATCGAAGTGATTATTTTACCAGCTATTAACCTATAGTTATCATTTGCCCACCATTTTATGATTTGTATTTATTTATTAGGGGGGAAACAGGAAGAAAGAAGTTAAACATACTCTCCAATTTTTTATCTGTGATTGCTTACAAAGATTCTATGAACCAGATAGCTCTTTGTCAAAGCACCATTGAAGCTCTCTTTTTTTTTTGTTGTATATGGATTTCACTTTATGTTTGTGATCAAT
Source organism: Cercis canadensis (assembly GCA_003255065.1). Taxonomy (NCBI): domain Eukaryota; kingdom Viridiplantae; phylum Streptophyta; class Magnoliopsida; order Fabales; family Fabaceae; genus Cercis; species Cercis canadensis. Next base: position 445,276 of record QAOA01006142.1, on the reverse strand, counting down.
CTTCTGATGACGAATTGAATTAGAGTTATCACTTTGCNCCCCCGCGCCCCTCTCTCTCTCTCTCTCTCCCCATGGCCCCCCTTTGTTCCACTCAGAGGTTTTAGAAATCCCCCAATACTAGTAGGAAAATTTGCTGGTGCAGAATGCTTGAAACTTGTGATCCTATGCTTGATCCCTTGCACCATTTCCCAGATTGTTAGGTTTTTATGATAGGAGATGCTACCTACTAGGAGTAGGAGCTGCATTGTCCCTAAGAAAGACAGTATTGTATTCTGGCTGTATGCAGTTTTCTTCATTGTTTGTTTCAAAAATGTCTTGCCATTTTAGATTGAAATAAATTACATAGACCTCCCTTGAGGTGTGACAAAATGGAGAACATCTGCCATCTGGTTTCATTGATTAGATAGACATTACTTATTTAAAATCTTATCATAACAACCACTCTCTGTTAATTTACTCATCAGATTTGAGAGATTTTAGAAAATGCCGATCTGATATATAATATTGATGTATTTTATTTCAGAAATACCCACGTTTTAGGATAAACAAATGTGTGATAAGTTTGAACCTTAACTTTATTGACATAGAGACAGTTGGGGTAAAGAAGAGAGTATATACTCTGAGCTTGAGCTAATTTATAACCAGCTAAAAGATGACGACTTAATTAAATGACAAGTTTGAATATTAAAAAAAAAAAAAAATTCATGTATAGATTCAACATCTATCATTTTACTAGGAGAAAGGAGTTGTGTTATCTTAAAATGTTGGAGGGAAGTATGTGTATTTTGACCATACCTCAACAGAGTTATTTATAATTTACTCTTTAATTGGTCCTAGCCGATATTGTGTCATTACTCTATAAGAGCTATAAACAAAGGAGACTCATGATATTCCAATGTTTGGGTTTTATGTGGAGGGTCGACACGCCTGCATTTGAGGAGTGTGATTTTTTGCTGCTTCCTGTTGCAACCTGAGCAATTTCTGAATTACACTTTCTTATTGCAGATGAGCATTGGAAAACAGTGGAAGGAGTTTCTTGATTATAATGATACCATTGGCTTTATATTTCATGTAAGCAAATAGTACTGATGTGATGTCTGCGCTAGAGTTCCATTTGTTTATAATTGAATTACACTTTGTCTTCCTTTCCTTTTTTTTTTATATATCTGGAATGCAGTTTATCTGAAGTTAAGAGGCTAATTTAGTTCTTTTCTTTTTTTCTCTTGCTCACTATTTCACCAGGATGATGCAAAGAAGCTTGACAGAGCTGCTAAAAATAGATACGTCATATGAACTTTGTATTGGCCGGTAACAGGTGTGGGATCTGCAATATTCTCTTGGTATGAAATGGCAGTATAGATGCTATTTCCTTTGGCCAACATGTAGCTGCTTGTTAACCTGTTTTTTCTCTCCCCACTTTGCCAGTTTCTTTCAGTAGGTGTTCTCAATTTTTTTTTTCTTATTCTGTAGATTGCTCCGAGCTGAACATTGTTCCATCTATAACAGTGTTTCTGATTTAGCCAATTGCTTTGAAACTCGATCTAGAATAGATGCTTGTTGGGAAGTATTGATTGGCAACTTCAATATAGAACTGACTGCTACTGAAATCAAAGTGCTTTTAACAAAGTTGTGCAAAGGCCATTAAATACTTGAATTCGTGTTCAGTGTGTGCAAATTCGCGCTAGATGTAACTTTGGATTGACAATGGTGCACTATGGAAAATTATAATTCTTCTGTGACTTAAAACTTGGTGGCATTCTGTTCAATTTGTCCAAACCACCCATTTAGACATAGCTCCCAACATTACAGGATGGCCCAACCTCACCCCTAAATTTAAAGGCATAACAAAAATATGGACGACCTCTTTTTTTTTTTGTCACATCGTTTGAAAAAGAAGTTTCTTTCATTTCCACATAAAAATAACCAATTTACATATCTTGTTCCCCTGTCTAAAAAAACTATAAACAAGTAGAGCAGGAAGAACAGTATGAAGATGAATCAAGAAAAAATTTCCCCTTCTTCCCAACCAGATATCATAACCTCCTCATCATCATCTGCCACATACTCCTCCTTGATAAATAAACCAAGCCGCTCCAATGGGCTCTCATTTTGAGATTTATTGAATGTCTTCATTGCAACCTTCTTAGAGCCATTTTTATTACTCAGGACCTGGTAAGATAGCTTACAGCCACTCAACATTTCCAGTTCTTTCAAAATCTCCAAGTTATGCTCTATCTCAACAGTTCTTTCCATCTACAAAAGCAAACAACTGAGTGAGACTCTGTTTTTCAAGCTAGAAAATTTACGTTACAAAAACTGTAAAAAGCAAATGAGAACAACCTGCTGAATTGCAACACGCGCGGCTTCTCTCTCTTTTTCTCTTTGTTGCTTTGACTCCTCCTCAGCCCTCATTCTTGCAGCAGCTTCAGCAGCTTTGATTTGGGCTTCAATCCTAGCTCTCTCTGTTATGCAAAATGAGGCATATCATAAATTGTACAAGGATGATATCACAAATGAACAGAATACACTTCAAATAAACCCTAACAAGAAATGTCACTTCAAAGAATCTCTAATCACCATTAAAGTGTAATTAAGCATTTACACTTAAATGTCCAATAACTAAAAAATACAAACGGAATTGCTGCTGATAGCACTACCTCCAAAACTCCTATACCAATCTATCAGAACTTTTTTAGCTAGGTGGTTTAACTTAAATGCACATGCAAGAAGGCTCCTTTTATATAATTAAAAAAGCTGACCATTAAATTAATTGTTGCAACATAAGAGATCCTCACAAATCCTACCATTATTTCATATTATCTCATTGCCACCAACAACCAAGAAATACCCCCAATATAAAGTTAAATAGGAGTATGACCAGGTATTCAAAGAGTATCTATATAATCTACGAGATAGATAGATAGATAGATAGATAAATAAATAATGGTTACATGTCACATGGAGCATCATAACACTGACACTAAGGTAACGAATTACAGGAAATCCCTAAATATAGCAAGTAGGAAAAACAGTTAGCACAATGGTACAGATATAAACAATTCTTTGATGCCCGTTCAATATTCAAAACAAGCATATAGATATGTTGCATCAAATTATATTTTTTACTCCCAAGAACACATGACATGTCATATTCACCTTCACGCTGCATCCTTTCCAATCTCTCTTTTTCCTGCTGCATTTTTGCAGGATCAGCTTTGTCACCCTAACCAGAGCCAGGAAAATGGATTACGAAACTACACTAGTAAACTTTATTGAGCAAGAATGGAAAGTTGAGTATCAAAATCTACCCATTATAGAAGCCTTACATGATCAAGAAGTGTCTTCTGTTGTGCTTTCAAGATGGTATCTGCAAAGCGACTCTTTAGCATTGCAGCACGGAGAGCCTTTTTAGGAGATAGCTGTACATCGAAGACAGTAGTGCTCCATACTAAAGCATAATAAACACAACCAACAATTTGCAATTAGTATCATACAGTTAACAGTACAAAAGCAACTGCCAATTGAAGCATAAAACGAAGAGAAGCTGACCTTCTCCAGATGCACCGTTGGTAGCAGGAATTGTAGCAGAACATACGTGTTCACTATCCAGAGAATCATCAGAATTGGTATCGGACTTCCTGGGAGAAGGTGTTGTACATTTTCCCTGGCAATCCTAGAATTAAATAATACATAAAATGTTTCTTCTTAGATTTTAACATAAAAGAAATTTCTAATAGCTACAATCAAGTTGACTCGAGATATTAATAACAACAACATTAGTATCCACACCAGTCTCGAAGCATCAGCTCCACATGAGTGTAGATTCCTTCCTTCTGATCCTTCAGAAGATATATCTAAGCCAATATAGACATTTAACAATCAATTAGGCAACAAAGGGCATACTCATGAGAAGCAGCCAGAAGATTGTCTAACTACCTGATGATGCTAGTGTTGAATCACAAGGAATGACACAACGGCAAGTAATGTCACCACAAATTCTACACTTGCGATGGACAAGACCCAATGAAGGACAGGCCTTTGTAGAGCCAGAAGGATGCCCTCCATCACTGTTATCATTGTTCCCTATAGAACACACAGCTATTAGCTCCTTTAAAGAGCCATAAATCCATACTGTACTCTTTTAATGCTTCATACCTTTGTGCAAATCTCTCACAACCAATTTACGAGGAATATGTGTTGATTTAGGAACCTCCACCTATGAGCAAAGCATCACAATAAAAAATATATTTAGACACACATTTAAAAAAAAAAAAAAAAAAAAAACACACAAACACAAACACAACAAATATCTGGCATTCTTGTGTGTTCCAGTGAGGCTTCTGCTTGCAGAAAACAGAACTTACTTTAGCATCTCTTGAAGCTGATGACCCACACTTCTGAATGCCTTTCTGTTCAGATAACTGCAACTTCTTGGGCAAGATATCCTTTTGCAGAGGATGTGTCCCATTACAACTTTTTCTCATAGTTTCCTTAATTGTTCCAACCGTACTTTTTCCATGCTCATCTTCCAACTTCCATTTTTTCTCAGAGTCTTTCAATTTCCTCTCAAAAATGTTACAGAGGTCATTTGCCATTTTATGAACTTCATTACCAGGAGGATTATATGTCATGGCATTTGAAAAGGTCAGTCTGACATCAGCTGCAAACTCCTCAATGTCAGAGTACAGATTTTTATCCAGCTTGGATTTAATCGTGCCTAAATCCATGGGTTCAGATATGATTGTAAAATAATCTGGAATGTTCAATGCTACAGGATCCACTGGCTTACTAAAAACCCATCCAAATCGATGAGATGTAAGACTCTTCAGAATGGTAGCACACCGATGAGACAATTTGCGATCCATCTTCTGCCTCTTCTCCTTTTGCCCCTCAATGTTCCCTGGTGGTCCTCGCTTGTTGGAGCCCACAACAGAGGGTTTTCCCTTTAAATCACAGTCCCCACTTTCATATATGTGGGACAATTTCTGCCCAAACTCACATTTTGTCCTTGCGGGATCGACTTCTATCCTTCTGGTGGAGAACTTAATCTTCAACCTTGGTGCTATGGTTTCTGTAGCAATCATGGTGTTGAACTAAAACAAGTTGTATGAGGGCACTGTCAATGTTTCCAAGTTATAAAACACCAAAAGACTTCAACTCCTTCTAGGAAAAGTCTTGAATAGAATGCTATTCCATGGAAAAAAAGCTCACTCGGATAGCTAATATAAGTATCCAAAAGGAAAGAAGACAGCAGAAATCTCTGCATAAATCAATTAATAAGGTCAGCAACACCAGAAAAAGTAATGCACTACTGGTTCCGTTGAACCAAATGTTCAAAATGAGGAAGAGCAAAGATCATATCAAACCAGAAAACCAAATTTTCAACGTCTGGTATATTTTCTAAGGTCTAATCAGCATATTCAGTTCTTCATTAAGTGAAAATCTACTTCCCTTGGTGATTAAATATTCTTTTCATATCTCAATGGAAATTAATTGTACGAACAATACTATGATTTATAAAATCATCCAAAAACGTTACAGGGGAGAATTCCTACGTGAATAACCTACACCATTTAAATATGTTCTAGACTTGCAAAGCTTAATTAGTGGTAAAACATAGCAAAATCATGAACACACAATTGCAGCAGTATGATAATGACTTAGCAACACTACCAGAAGCCATAAAGCTATCTCTGACAAAGTAAATCAGATTACATAAAACTTCCTACATGAATAACCAACACCAACAATATTTTAAAATTCAAATTTCAAAACCCTAAAATAAATTAAATTTACTGAAAATACTGAAAATTCCAATAAACACTAATGGAAAAGTAACGCTATATCACATGGAAGGAAAATAATGGATATCTTTCTTTTTTTTTTTTTGATGAATCAGGATAATCCAACTTATATCATACTACCCATAAAGTTAAATTCAGCAAAATTTAGAAAGAACAATGACCCATCAAAATACATTCTAAAGTCGTCAATTTTGCTCAGTTTCGTATCAAATCGTAGAAACATCGAAGGACCCAAAATTCAATTCTTCTTAGTAGCCACTCTGAGCAGCAAAAAATAAAAAGTAGCTCAAGCAGAAAAAGAAAATCTTACATCCAGGTAATTTAAATTAGGGAAATTATACAAAGTTAGAACAGAGAGCGACCTACCAAAATACATCCTAAAGTCGTCAATTTTTCTGATTTTTGTATAAAATCGAAGAAACAACGAAGTACCCAAAACTTAAATCTCCTCAGTTACCCACTTTAAGAAGCCAAAACAAAAAATTATCCAAAGCAGAAAAAAAAAATCTTTCACTGAAGGAAAATTAGGGCTAAAAGACAACTTACCAGACAACTCTGAACACCCAGATCGATAGCCGACAAAGCCAATCAGCGACAAAAACGCATAGACAAGGAGCAAGAGAGGGCTGAGAAGCCCTCCTCGCAGATCGACGCAGGCTAAAGAGCGAAGCGAAGCAGCTTGGGTTTAGAGAGACTGTGGTAGTGTAGTGTTAGGGTTTTTCCTCACCGACGCGTTTTTGTGGGGTTTACTTAAATTTATTAGAAAGATTTTTTCATGGGATTTCGTTGGAATCTTCGCAAGGCGGCGGTGGATTCTAAATTACCTTTTTACCCTGGCTCCCGGTCCCCGTGGAGGATTAGTAGGAGTGTAGGACGGTTACGGTAGGTATTTTTTTTTTAATTTTGAATTTTATCCCTACAATTTTTAGATTGTTCTAAATTAATCCCTTTCTGTCCTAGGATTAGCACTTCAAAATTCGATTGGCTTATTTTAAATTTTGATTGGTCCGTATAAAATTGGGTTAAGCCTCAATTCTAAAGACAATATAAAAATGTAACTTTTTCTATTAGGACCAATTATTAAATGGGTTACTCTAGTTTTTTTCATTTATTTTAAATTATTTTCATTTAATTTTTGAATTTTTATATTTTTAAATTAACAAATAATAATTAGATATGTCCCATTTATATATAGTGCCGCGCTCAATTAAAATTTGACAATTTTTAGGCTACTCCCATTGACAATGCTACCTAGGATAGTCATTAGATTCATTACTCACATTAACAGTTTTGTTAATGTGCTAATAATTTAATGAGATGACACTGAAAATTAATAATATGATATCACGCTAGCATTCTATGTCATGACTACATCACTACTTGTGAATGCCCTATCAACAAAATTTGTTAAAGTGGGTAACGATTATTTGTGGGAGGAAGAAATTAGGAATTAGTTGATAATTAATGCCATGTCACAATTAGTATTAATATTTACAGCTACAATGTTGTCTTTTGTTTTTTGATATATGATGAATGACGACATAAAAGTTTTATCTGATAACCTCACTATTCTATACATTTTTCACATCTAAAGTCTCACTTGTATCATTCAATAGTTAGAAACAAAAAAAAAAATAAAAATAAAAATAAAAATTGGTGATTGTTTTGGTCATAGTGAGTGTGAATATATATCAACTTATATGATAAATATTTTTTCAGGAAAATAGAGTCAAATGAGAAAATATATATATATATAATGCATCATATAACAACGTTATCACCACTTCAAAAGTCCTAAGAAAACTTATTATCACTTTTTTAAGGTATTGTCATATGACCAAATACAAATAGTTTGTTTATTAATTTAATAGCTCTTTAACATAGAAATTACACATCAATAAATTATTTATTTAAATATAATACTTTTAAAATTATTTTTTTAATATTATAATTTAAAAAAAAAATTAAAATAAAAAAATATATTTTTAAATATAATGAGTTTTATCAAACGCCATGAGCCCTGCAGTGTTTTTCACCGAACACGCCGAAGACTCACGGCCATTTGTCAATTTTTCCACCTTTTTCCAGTAGTGCTGGGCCCATCTCTGCAAAAAGCTGACCAGTGGCGTTTGAAGAAGGACAATGCTTGCTTCTTCCTGGTAAGCAAATCTCCTATCTTGTAAAGGTTTCAGCTTTTCAGGACAATGCTTGCTTCTTCCTCAAAAATGCTTTGGGGTTCAACGTGCATTCTGGGTTTTTTTTTTTTTTATTTCTTTTCTCTGAAGGCCTTTTTTTTTTTTTTGGGTAAGATTCTCTGAAAGCCTTTAGTTTTATGTTTTCTGGTTTGCAGGTGCTGGTCAAGAATCTATTGAACTCCTAAACCTCTGTGAGACAACTGAAGAGATTTTGCAAGCATCACCTAACTCCGACCTTCCTGTAGCCGTTTTGGTGGCGCTGGGGACCTCAATGGGGTGTCTAGCAGCATTTTATCGGCTGAAACTTGGCTCAGGTCCCACGTTCTCTCACATTACCCTTCCACGAAAATCACCACCATTGTTGTGGGAAACTCCGCTCTCTGCCGGCGCGACCAAGAAGAGAAGTTCGGTTTGATTTTGCCTTCTTTGAAGAATGTTTATCACTCGTTAAGTAGGTGGGGTTTGGAGAAAGAGATCAAGGTTTCCATTGCTTTCTATTTGGATTGTTTGCATCCAAACTCTGCTTCTTATAATGATGATTGGAAAATGGTCAAACCTCTGATAGAGTACCTCGGAAGTGTAAATTCCACTTACTCTGTAATCCCACATAAGGACTCCTCTCATTTTTCAGATAAAAGTTTGAACTTGGTGTCTTCTCACTTGGAGTCCATGAAAAAGGTTGGATTTTCCGATCTCAACAGCATAAATGTAATAGCTATCCTCCCTAAAGGTCGAAAACCCATAACGAGGAAGCTTTCAGTTGTGGACTCCAACCTAATAGGCCCATTAATCCCAGTAAGGCCAACCTCATTACCAGAAATTGCTGAACCCCCATTGCCACTGGTCAGCTTTTTGCAGAGGATGGGCCCCGTGCGTCTGAAAAAAGGTGGAGAAATTGACAAATGAGACACAATATAGGTCCTACAGCGTGTCTGATAAAACTTATCAAATTCAAATTTTATTTTTTTNTTTTTTTTTTAATTTTGAATTTTATCCCTACAATTTTTAGATTGTTCTAAATTAATCCCTTTCTGTCCTAGGATTAGCACTTCAAAATTCGATTGGCTTATTTTAAATTTTGATTGGTCCGTATAAAATTGGGTTAAGCCTCAATTCTAAAGACAATATAAAAATGTAACTTTTTCTATTAGGACCAATTATTAAATGGGTTACTCTAGTTTTTTTCATTTATTTTAAATTATTTTCATTTAATTTTTGAATTTTTATATTTTTAAATTAACAAATAATAATTAGATATGTCCCATTTATATATAGTGCCGCGCTCAATTAAAATTTGACAATTTTTAGGCTACTCCCATTGACAATGCTACCTAGGATAGTCATTAGATTCATTACTCACATTAACAGTTTTGTTAATGTGCTAATAATTTAATGAGATGACACTGAAAATTAATAATATGATATCACGCTAGCATTCTATGTCATGACTACATCACTACTTGTGAATGCCCTATCAACAAAATTTGTTAAAGTGGGTAACGATTATTTGTGGGAGGAAGAAATTAGGAATTAGTTGATAATTAATGCCATGTCACAATTAGTATTAATATTTACAGCTACAATGTTGTCTTTTGTTTTTTGATATATGATGAATGACGACATAAAAGTTTTATCTGATAACCTCACTATTCTATACAATTTTCACATCTAAAGTCTCACTTGTATCATTCAATAGTTAGAAACAAAAAAAAATAAAAATAAAAATTGGTGATTATTTTGGTCATAGTGAGTGTGAATATATATCAACTTATATGATAAATATTTTTTCAGGAAAATAGAGTCAAATGAGAAAATATATATATATATAATGCATCATATAACAACGTTATCACCACTTCAAAAGTCCTAAGAAAACTTATTATCACTTTTTTAAGGTATTGTCATATGACCAAATACAAATAGTTTGTTTATTAATTTAATGGCTCTTTAACATAGAAATTACACATCAATAAATTATTTATTTAAATATAATATTTTTAAAATTATTTTTTTAATATTATAATTTTTAAAAAATTTAAAATAAAATATATATATTTTTAAATATAATGAGTTCTATCAAACGCCATGAGCCCTGCAGTGTTTTTCACCGAACACGCCGAAGACTCACGGCCATTTGTCAATTTTTCCACCTTTTTCCAGAAGTGCTGGGCCCATCTCTGCAAAAAGCTGACCAGTGGCGTTTGAAGAAGGACAATGCTTGCTTCTTCCTGGTAAGCAATTCTCCTATCTTGTAAAGGTTTCAGCTTTTCAGGACAATGCTTGCTTCTTCCTCAAAAATGCTTTGGGGTTCAACGTGCATTCTGGGTTTTTTTTTTTTTTATTTCTTTTCTCTGAAGGCCTTTTTTTTTTTTTGGGTAAGATTCTCTGAAAGCCTTTAGTTTTATGTTTTCTGGTTTGCAGGTGCTGGTCAAGAATCTATTGAACTCCTAAACCTCTGTGAGACAACTGAAGAGATTTTGCAAGCATCACCTAACTCCGACCTTCCTGTAGCTGTTTTGGTGGCGCTGGGGACCTCAATGGGGTGTCTAGCAGCATTTTATCGGCTGAAACTTGGCTCAGGTCCCACGTTCTCGCACATTACCCTTCCACGAAAATCACCACCATTGTTGTGGGAAACTCCGCTCTCTGCCGGCGCGACCAAGAAGAGAAGTTCGGTTTGATTTTGCCTTCTTTGAAGAATGTTTATCACTCGTTAAGTAGGTGGGGTTTGGAGAAAGAGATCAAGGTTTCCATTGCTTTCTATTTGGATTATTTGCATCCAAACTCTGCTTCTTGTAATAATGATTGGAAAATGGTCAAACCTCTGATAGAGTACCTCGGAAGTGTAAATTCCACTTACTCTGTAATCCCACATAAGGACTCCTCTCATTTTTCAGATAAAAGTTTGAACTTGGTGTCTTCTCACTTGGAGTCCATGAAAAGGGTTGGATTTTCCGATCTCAACAGCATAAATGTTATAGCCATCCTCCCTAAAGGCCGAAAACCCATAACGAGGAAGCTTTCAGTTGTGGATTCCAACCTAATAGGCCCATTAATCCCAGTAAGGCCAACCCCATTACCATAAATTGCTGAACCCCCATTGCCACTGGTCAGCTTTTTGCAGAGGATGGGCCCCGTGCGTCTGAAAAAAGGTCGAGAAATTGACAAATGAGACACACCATAGGGCGTGTCTAATAAAACTTATCACATTCAAATTTTTTNTTCAAATTTTATTTTTTTTTAAAATTATAATATTAAAAAAATAATTTATAAAAATGTAATTTATATATCAAAAAGCTTAATTTAATTGCTCTAATTAGTTTAAAAATCATTAGGAGAATATTACGGTAAGTATAGAAACCAAGAAATTTATTTTTTAACAAAAATTAGAGTACGGAAAGTGAAAATATTTTCTATTTCCTTGTTCCTTGTTCCACAAGGTTTGGTATTCCTATAGGTAGAAGGAAACGGACTCAATCAAAACACCAAAAGAAATAGGAAATCGCCCTTATATATTGACCAACCCTAAAGGCCTAAGCTATCTGCAAGCTTTTCTCTGTGGTCGGAAAATCCTTTTAGTTATTGCTATATGTTTTCTTTCCTCTTCTACAATTCTTCATGTGTACCAAGAGAAAAAGAGAGTGTGATAACATGACCAACACAATGTCCGAGCCGAGAAAAGCCCCAAATAGGTTGATTGTGGAGGAATCCATTAATGACGACAACTCTGTGGTCTCACTCCACCCAGAAACCATGGAAGTTCTCAACCTCTTGATTGGAGATACATTGTTGATCAAAGGAAAGAAAAAGAGGGACCCCGTTTGTGTTGTGACTGAGGATGACACAATTGACAATCCAAGCAAAATCAGGATGAACAAGGTTGTCAGGTCCAACGTTAGAGTGAAGCTTAGCGATGTTGTCTCTATTCATTCATGCCCAAATATCAAGTTTGGCCAAAGGGTTCACGTTCTGCCCTTGGATGACACCATTGAAGGGCTTTCTGGGAATCTGTTTGATGCTTATTTGAAGCCTTACGTCATGGATGAATATCGCCCTGTGAGGAAAGGGGACTTGTTTCTTGTGCGACGGGGAATGAGGGCTGTTGAGTTTAAAGTCATTGAGAGTGATCCTGCAGAGTATTGCGTAGTGTCACCTGACACTGAGATTTACTGTGAGGTGAGCCTGTGAAAAGGGAAGATGAGGAGAAGCTTGATTTGATTGGTTATGATGATATTGGTGGTGTTAGAAAGCAATTGGGTCAAATTAGAAAGTTGGTGGAGCTTCCATTAAGGCATCCACAGCTTTTCAAGAATCTTGGTGTGAAGCCACCTAAAGGGATTCTTCTATATGGGCCTCCTGGTACAGGGAAGACTCTGATTGCAAGGGCTATTGCTAATGAAACTGGTGCTTTTTTTCTTTCCATCAATGGGCCTGAGATTATGTCAAAGATGGCAGGAGAGAGTGAGAATAATCTAAGAAATGCTTTTGAAGAAGCAGAGAAGAATGCTCCTGCTATCATATTTTTCGATGAGATTGATTCTATTGCTCCTAAGCGTGAGAAACCAATGGTGAAGTTGAGAGGAGGATTGTTTCTCAGCTCTTGACTCTCATGGATGGGTTGCAGTCTCGTGCTCATGTCATGGTTATTGGAGCTACTAATAGGCCTAACAGCATTGACCTGGCATTGCGAAGGTTTGGGAGGTTTGATAAGGAGATTGACATTGGTGTGCCTGATGAAGTTGGTCGTCTTGAAATTGTTCAAATTCATACAAAGAAGATGAAGCTTTCTGATGATGTCAACTTGGAGAAGGTGGCAAGCCAGACTCATGGGCATGTGGGAGCTGACCTTGCAGCTCTTTGCACTTAAGCTGCCCTTAACTGCATTAAGGAGAAGATGGATGTGATTGATATTGAGGGTGAAACAATTGATGCTGAGATTCTCAACTCCATGGCTGTTACCAATGAGCACTTCATTGCTGCTCTTGGAACAAGCACTGCTTCTGCTCTGCGTGAAACTGTTGTTGAAGTACCTAATGTTAGCTGGGAAGACATTGGTGGCCTTGAGAGTGTTAAGAGGGAACTTCAAGAGACTGTTCAGTACCCAGTGGAGCATCCTGAGATGTTTGATAAATATGGCATGTCACCTTCTAGAGGAGTTCTCTTCTATGGTCCTCCTGGTTGTGGAAAAACCTTGTTGGCGAAGGCGATTGCAAATGAATGTCAAGCCAATTTTATCAGTGTCAAGGGTCCTGAGCTACTTACAATGTGGTTTGGAGAGAGTGAGGCCAATGTTAGAGATGTTTTTGACAAGGCACGCCAATCTGCTCCATATGTTCTCTTTTTTGATGAGCTTGATTCCATTGGCATTAAGAGAGGAAGCAGTGTTGGAGATGCTGGTGGTGCTGCTGACAGGGCTCTGAACCAACTCTTAACTGATATGGATGGCTTGTCTGCCAAGAAAACTATTTTTGTGATTGGATTAACCAATAGGCCTGACATAATTGATCCTGCCCTTCTTCGTCCTGGCCGCCTTGATCAGCTAATATATATTCCTCTGCCAGATGAGAGTTCAAGACATCAGATATTCAAGGCTTGCCTGAGAAAATCTCCTGTGTCCAAACATGTTGATCTTCAAGCTCTTGCTAAGCTTACACAAGCCTTTAGTGGGGCTGATATCACAGAAATCTGTCAGCGCACTTGCAAGTACGCTATCAGAGAGGATATTGAGAAGGATTTAGAGAGGCAAAGAAGAAAGAATTCTCAATCTCTGGAAGTGGATGATGCTTCAGGGGAACTTGCTGAAATTAAAGTTGTTCATTTTGAGCAATCCTTGAAGTTTGCTAGGAGAAGTGTATCTGATAATGATATCAGCAAATACCACTTGTTTGCTCAGACCTTGCAGCAAAGCAGGGCTTTTGGTCCTGAAGCCACAGTGCCGAAGGAGGAGGAGGAGTCTACTTAGTAGTTTTAGCCTTTTAGGAGGAATATAAGTTCTGTTTTATCTTTATCTCTTTTTAATCATTAGATTGTATACGTTGGCTTATAAATTTTCTATAGCATTTGGTATGAATCAATTATTTCCATGCAGTTAACTATACTACACTGTATTACATATTCTTCTTTTCACTTATCGTTTTTTCTGTTTCTGGTGAACCTTTGGAATGTTGAGTTGTTGACAATTGAAGGAATCCACTTGTAGCATTCATATTTGGCACTGATTTGCTCTGATTTCCCCAAATTTTTGACCTTCATTGCTACTTCTATATTGAAAGAGAGATGAAAATCCTTTGTTTTCTATGTCCAACTCCCAGTAAGTATAACTGGGAATCTGTCATTGCTATTAGCAGTAACATATAGGATATTCTTAGCTGTGTCATGAATCTTTTGTAGTTTTTTTTTAAATGAATCAATATTCTACTGTATCATTGTGACAAAATATTATTATTTCTTATCATCAACCTCGAATAATTGATTCGTCTATGATTCTTGATTACTAAATCATAGGTTGCATGCATGAGCTTTAAGTCCTGCAGAATGCCAAGCAATTTAGCCTTGGCAAGTCAAACTTGTTTCACCCACAGTTCCACTTCCAGCTCCTGGTTTTTCATTTATTTATGTAACATTTTTTTTTTGGCTTAATCTAAACTTGTTTCACTGAAACTTCTCTGCTAGCTGAATCCGCTCGTCTTGTGATGTGATGATCCTTTCTGTACATGGACATAAGTTTAGCTCTGTTGAATAAGGAAAAAGGGATTGAACACATTAGACAAAGTGTTTAACCTAAGTTCTTATGTGCATTTTGATAGATGAATGCTAACATTGAAACGGTGCTTATTACTGCTAAATTTCTGCAGCCTACTAGTAAGGGAAGTAGTACTGCATAGAGCACTAGTAGGGATAAAATTGATGGGTCTAGATTTTGTTGAACAAAAATTATATCTAGATGTCTTACTAGAGAGTAGAGACACAGTGATTTTGCTGTTTGTTTAAAGTGGTTTTCAGGAGTAATGGAGTATTACTAAGTAGAGATTTGATTCCTAAACAATTTTCAGTTTCATCACTGTATAAATTGCTTCCTCTATTAAACACTCAGATTTCTAGTTTTGATATATCTTAACCCACACCAAAGGCCATTGTTCTATCAAATTTCTCATATGAAGCTGTGTTAGCAGGAGGTTATTGTGCAGGATTTGTGAAAAGACCACTTACAAAGAGGTCATAAGGCTAAATATCAGTAAATCCATTCCGGTAATTAAAAATTTGTTTTAATCAAATTCAAGTTCCAAAATGGAAAAAAATATATGTAAGGCCAGTTTCAAGATCACTTTTGCATTTAAAATCAAATCAGAAGGTCATATATCTCGTAGAATATGTTTGATTTGAACTTGAATACCACATAGTCTTCTCTCTCTCTCTCTCTCTCTCTCTCTCTCTCTCTCTCTTCTAGCTGTATCGTGGCAACTCGTAACTCCATTTGGATGGAGACTTCTTGTATTTGTAATTTTTCTTGTCCCTACTTGAGTTTGATAGTTGTGGCAAACGACTACTCTGTTTTTGGAAATAAAGGAGGAACTCCTGCTTCACTATTCTCCAAGATATATGCATATTCCTTGCTTGAGCCATTTTCTTCAATTTACCTCCTATTTTCTCCTTAGCATCCAAACTAGGAACTGACCTTTCTCTGGTTGATTAATTTTAATGGGATAAATTTGCTCTTTTAAAATTAAATTCAATATTTGATCGATGGAATAAATTAATTAAAGATCTATAATGTATATATCTTCATTACTCAAATAAAAAAGAACAAACTCTTGAAAAAAAATTTAATTCACTAATTAATATGTTATCATTGGGAAAAGACTATATAATAATAGGAGCATTATTAAATAGTCTTTAGTCAAGTGGTGCTGAACTGGTCCTGAAAATTTATAGGTTTTCTCTTTAAACCTAAAGTTATAGCCAAAATATCAAAATAATATAATAGGCATTTTTATTCAATTCCTTGACAATTTTACACTGCCTTCCATTACAATATACATAGTAGAAGATGAAGATGACTCGCCAATCTGCACAAAGCAAATCAACAGCTAGCAGGCCATCTAAGTTATTAGATCCATGGTGATTAAAACACTCCCTTACATATATAAACGCAAAGCCTCAAGGGCTTTGCCACATAGGCTCACTACACCTTAATTAGAGGAGTTGCAAGAACCAGGGCAGGAGTCCATGGTGTCAAGGCAGCGGCAACTATAAGGAGGATCAAAGCCAAAACAAGCACATTTTGTACAACCTGAGTGGCACTTGCTTGCTACCCAATCATTGCATAGGCATTTAAGAGCTTCAAGGCACACGCAGTTAATCATTACAGCATGACTGCGATTTCAGAACTTCTGAATTGGAATTGTGAATGCTATAACCAAGGATCCGGTTCGTGCTGGAACTCATGAGTTGTAAGAGATCCAACTTAACTTCAGGTTCCAAAGCGAGCATCCACTTTTGCAGTACCTCCCACAAGGAAAAGCAACCTTCATGATCACCTGCATGTTGTTCAACGCCATCTTGCTAGCTTTCTGTGTTTCTCTACTTGTTTGAGAGTTGTGAAGAGACGGGGCAATCATAAAGGGCAATTTATAAGCAGAAAACTGAAGGAGGGCACAGAAATGGATAATAATGCAAGTTAGGTGCGACATTATAGGTGTTAGATGGGTCATAATGGGCTGTGCAAGCTGATGAGTTATGGATAGACCATATCTAGTAATTTCTAACATAGCTCCGAATCTATAATTCCTTATAAATTAATCAAACTTTTTTACGATTAGACCACACCTAATGACTTCTAACAGCTTTTTTAAGGACTTCATTTGTGGCTAGATCATGACATTATCGATTGTAGAAGCTAAGCATTATCAATTGATGAGTTATGGATATATTTATATTTAGACCATATCTAATAATTTTTAACATAGCTCCGAACTTATAATCCCTTACAAATTAATCAAACTTCTAACAGCTTTTCTAAGTGCTTCATTTGTGGCTAGATCATAACATTTATCAATTGTAGAAGCTAAGCATTTTTGAGTTTTCCTTCTCTCACATTACGGGGGACATCTATATAATTCACCAATGAACCCCACAGGAATATAACATGTTATCCAAGCTAACCACACAAGAAGCTCTAGAGATGCTACACAGACCCAAGTGGCAAGGCGAGGTACATGTACCCATCATACTCATCTTAATTTCTCGCTCTCTTATTTCTGATTCTTTCTGTAATGAGTTGTAGCATTCATATTTGGCACTTATTTGCTCTGATTTTCCCAAATTTATAACCTTCATTGCAACTTCTATATTGAAAGAGAGATGAATATCCTTTTGTTTTCTATGTCCAACTCCCAGTAAGTATAACTGGGAATTCATTCCTATTAGTAGTAACATATAGGATATCCTTAGCTGTGGCATGAATTTTTTATAGTCTTCTTTTTCATGAATCACTATTCGTACTGTATCATTGTGACAAAATATTAGCTTATTTCTTATCATCAACCTCGAATAGTTGATACATCTATCATTCTTGATTACTAAATCATAGGTTACATGGATTCCTTAACGTACAGTTGACATGATATTGATACAGACATATAGAATTCTGGAAAAATATAGAGAAATACATGATTGACTCATAGGTTCTTTGTCTTTTCTTGAGTGCTTTGGCCCTCCTTTTCACAAAAAACAGAAAAAAGGGTGACAGTTTAGATTCATTGTATGGAATTAACCAAAGTGCACCATCTTGTGATGAAAAGAAAAGAACAAAACAGAGAACTTATATTGATCCTAAAACAGTTAAATTCACTGAAACATGTCCATTGTCTTCGGTGTGATTCTTGTGTTGTGCCTTTAGGTCTCAGGACCAAAAGCCCTAGTCTGCTGCGATGTCTGAGCAAATGGATGATATGTTTTTATATCATTATAAAGCTGAAAACTAATATAATATATTTGTTACCATTTTGGAACTTGAATGTGATTATGACAATTCCTTTGAAATAGGATTTGAAATTTTTTAGCCTTATTAGTTATTACCTCTCTGTTAAGTGGGATTTTTCACAATTTCTCCATAATAACTTCCTGCAAACACAGGTTCATATCACAAATTGACAATGCTGATGGAATAGTGGCCTTTGGTGTGGATTAAGAGATATCAAAATCAGAAATATGTTCAATTGAGAAAATCAATTGATACAAAGTGATGATACTAAACATTGCTAAGGAATCAATTATCTACTTATAATAATACTCCTAAAATCCAATTTATATATAGCAATAGCACTAATGTATCTAATCAACTACAGAACTTGACTTTAATCTTTGTTGAATAAACTGTGGACTCAGCAATCATGCCATTGAGGATCTACATAGGGCTGCTTCTGTTACTATGGGATGTAGAAACTTATATTCTCCTTCCTCAATTACTCAGACTTCAACACAAGCACATACACTACAATTAGTCCAAAAATCTTTAAAAAAAAGTTGAGGTCTCAAGTTGGAATTTCTATTTCCCCATTCCCAGCTAAAATATATAGTTTTATTTGTCTATGTGGTTATTCTAATTATAATTGAATATAATAACTACATACTAAAATAAAAAATTATACATTTATACACGATAACTATATATATAAACATAATAATTATATAGCACCTAGAATATTTTAGTCATTTCACCCATGCATTTCCAAAGGCACTATAATTGCTTTTATATATATATATATATATATATATATTGTATCAATCAAATGAACTATCAAGATTTATCTCACAAATTTTATAATTTTAGTAATTTTTTTTAAGGATAATAATAGATATTTTTTAAAAAAATTATTGTTTGGTTTCAAATACGAAAGACTTTTAATTTGGTTTTTCCGTGTGAAATATTTAAAATACCCTTTGCTATTATGTGATTATTCTATTAACATGTAATTATCATTTGATTTTTGTGGTTATTTTATTCTCATATATGATTATCATCTTCAAAAATAAATGGAATAATTATATAATATTAAATGATATTTTGAATATTTTATATAATACGAGAAAAATCAAATTAAAATTCCTCTATATTTAAAACTAAATAATATTTTTTTCCAACTTTTAGAACCAAACAACCATTCTCTATTTTATTTTATTTTATTTTTATAAGTGAAGTGAAAAGTATTGAGAATTTTTTATTTTTATTTTTTGGATTGAGGAAATTTCAGAAGTGTTTTTCATTTTGACAAAGAATCCGGTCCGAGTCAGCCAAAAAAACAAGCATGGCCCCACAGCTCATTGAGCAAATCCTTCCCGCCAATTTGTAATTTAGCGGCGCCATTTCTTTTCGCGCAACTCTCTGCGTGTTTCTCCTTCTTCGGCTCTCTCTCTTAAGATTAGGGCTGTAATGTATAGAGCACTAGCCCACTTTGCAGCTCGAGAGAACCCGTAAATAAAAGATGGGGATACAGGGGCTTTTGCCGCAATTGAAATCGATTATGGTACCAATCCACATTAAAGAGTTGCAGGGCTCTTATGTTGCGGTAGACACATATTCTTGGCTTCATAAAGGTGCATTGTGTTGCAGTAGAGAGCTTTGCAAGGGGCTACCCACATCCAGGTTTCTCTCCCTTTCTCCATTTCTCTTTCTCATTTCCACAATTTTTGACTGATTTTGGGGATTGCGGCAAATGGGTTTTCGGATATGGCTTTATCAGATAACTGGGGTGCTGAAAATTTGCAGTAATTCCTTTCAAATTTCAATCATTTGAGATATATTATTGAATGGGTATACGGTCAATGGACATAAGGAAAATGGATCTGCTTGATTTGATCGTGTTCTTGGTTTAAGCTTTTTCTTCTTCTCATTCCTATAAACGGGCCAAAGTGTAGAGGATGCAAATTTCAAGTCTTTCCTTGCTTATTGTTTTGAAATGTAAAAAATTTAAGTCAATTAGTTGTGTGGGCTATTGCCAAGTTGAGTTATAATTTCAATGGAATTAAATGTTTCCCAGTATTTTCTTTATGATTATTCGGGGAGAATTACGAATTAAATGTTTGATTTTGGTTTACTTTTCAAGTCTTTTTTGAAATTAGAGCTTTCATTGAATTAGAGGGTGAGAAAAGGGACTTAACAACAAAGCAACTGTGCTGCATGATTGGAAATTATTCTATTTAATCCATTGATGAGTGAAGTGAGTGTTGTTTTTATATCTGATCTTACAGGCACATTGAGTATTGCATGCGTAAAGTAAATTTGCTTCGGCATTATGGTGTTAAGCCTATTCTTGTATTTGATGGAGGTCTTCTACCAATGAAGAGTGAACAAGAAAACAAGCGTGCCAGGTACAACATATGTCTTTTCAAAATGAGTTTTGGTGGAATATCTATTGCTTAATTGTTTTGTTTCAGTATTTCAATGGTCTGCTGAGTGGAGTGAGACCTTCAGTTTTTGCTACTGCAAAACTGTACGTATCATTCTTCACTCTTTAAATCTTTCAAGAGTGTGAGTTACCTCATTGTCATTGGTTTTCCTTAATTTTTGAAAAGAACTTTTTTGATAACTTCTTACTATAATGTCTTCAGAATTCAAATGATTATGCAGTATTGTGCTTGAAACACCAACTTACAATTGCATTAACTGCTCCTTTTGTGGTNAGGCACATTGAGTATTGCATGCGTAAAGTAAATTTGCTTCGGCATTATGGTGTTAAGCCTATTCTTGTATTTGATGGAGGTCTTCTGCCAATGAAGAGTGAACAAGAAAACAAGCGTGCCAGGTACAACATATGTCTTTTCAAAATGAGTTTTGGTGGAATATCTATTGCTTAATTGTTTTGTTTCAGTATTTCAATGGTCTGTTGAGTGGAGTGAGACCTTCAGTTTTTGCTACTGCAAAAATGTACGTATCATTCTTCACTCTTTAAATCTTTCAAGAGTGTGAGTTACCTCATTGTCATTGGTTTTCGTTAATTTTTGAAAAGAACTTTTTTGATAACTTCTTACTATAATGTCTTCAGAATTCAAATGATTAGGCAGTATTGTGCTTGAAACACCAACTTACAATTGCATTAACTGCTCCTTTTGTGGTTTTCCACTGTTAATAGGCCTACACATAAAGCTATTCTTTAACAATACAATATGAGAATTTTAACAACAACTTTTTAAAACTTTTTCTGTGTTGTCTCTGCATATGTACGTGAGGTTCTCATGAATAAGCCAGATTTGTGGATTATTAATGTTGAGTTTATGATCTTGAAGCATCTAAACCAAAGTTTTCACTATCTTAATGGATACTTGAAATTCTCAACTTTTTCTGTTTCTATAGTACTAAATGTCCTTGCTGTTTGGTACAATCTTATTTCTTTATTACTTTTATTCTCGTACTGAGATAAATGGATGTCGTCTCACTTGTAATACGGAACAGAATATTCCCAAGGGTTTGGAGATGAAAAATATTAATGAATAGGTTAATCCTTTAAACGGTTCCCTTTGCTAACTTTACAATTGGAATAGTTATGTTGATCCTGTACCTATTTACATCGCACCTTGCCCATGGGGCCTGAAGTTAAGTTATACTCTTAGCTTAATAAGTAATGAAGGATAGGAAGAGATAGGGGTAGTAAGCTTTAGTACAAGACCACCTAAGAGGAGTATTACGACTTCTAGGCAGTCTTAGGAATTTTAAAATCTGATCGTTCTTATTGCTGTTGCTCTTTGGCCTTTTTGTAAAAAAACTACTTTCTATACTATAAATGCAGGGCAAGAAAGGAAAATCTTGCACGTGCAGTTGAACATGAGTTAGATGGAAATTCTTCTGCCGCATTTGAGTGCTACCAGAAAGCTGTTGATATTTCACCTCTGGTTGCATTTGAACTAATCCAGGTAGAAAGAGGAGTTTCAATATATCATGGTTGCCTGACTGTTATGAAGGAGATAATATAGAAGCATACATACTTATATTTCAGTTTCTTATACAGTTATTCAATACAATGATTATATGTCTCTCCTAGACCTTTTAACCTGTTTCTGTTTAAGGTATTGAAGCAGGAGAATGTGCATTATATTGTTGCTCCTTATGAGGCAGATGCCCAGATGACATTCTTGGCGACCATCAAACAGGTTGAAGCAGTTATAACTGAAGACTCTGATCTAATACCATTTGGTTGTCCAAGGGTGAGTTGATTAAGACTTGAACTAACATTTAAACTTCTAATCTCATCAGTACTGTCGTACTTGTTTTTTGACTGCCTTGTTTCTTTCTTAAAAAATCAGATTATCTTTAAAATGGACAAGATTGGTCAAGGTGTTGAGTTTCAGTATTCCATGCTACAAAAGAACAAAGAGATCAGTTTTGAAGGGTTCACCAGACAAATGCTCCTTGAAATGTGTATTTTGAGTGGCTGTGACTATCTGCAGTCTTTGCCGGGTATGGGCCTGAAAAGGGCCCATGCAATTATAAAAAGGTTTAAGAGTTATGACAAGGTAAGTTTCACCGATGATGCACTTGACAAGCATCTTTATTTAACAAGTCAATTTTCCTAGTGTTCAAACATATTCATGCCTTTACCCATTCACATAAACAAGCAAGCTACAAAATTTCTTTTTTAATCATAAGTGTGATGTGCTTCTTTGCTCAAGATAGCATATGTATACATTTATAGCTCATTTTGTAGGTAAGTTCTGTATGAAATCTGTTTAATGCTAATGCCAATTCCTATATATCAGGTTCTTAAGCACTTGAGGTACAGCGGGGTTTCTGTCCCTCCCTTATATGAAGAGTCATTCAAGAAGGCTCTATTCACTTTCCGATATCAACGGGTTTATGATCCAATGGCTGAAGATATTGTTCATTTGTCTGATATACCGGATGATATTGGTGATGACTTAGACTTTTTAGGCCCATATCCTTTATTTGAGCTTTCCTTATCATTTTTATATTTGTATAACTTTCCTCCAAGTTGTTCAATTATCTGAAGTCTTACTTGAAATTGTACCTTAACCTGGTATACATCAATGCCAAAACATATCGCACAAGGTATAGCAAAAGGGGATCTTGATCCATTTACCAAAATGCCATTTCAGGTACAACTTCATCTATTTCTTTTCAAACTCCATCTCTCAAGAAAACTGAAATTAGTTTTGTTTTCTTGTTCATGTGTTAGGCAAACCAATTTGACTTGTGTTCACTTATTCAATATGGAATGTCTTATAACGTCTATAGTGAATATTCATGGTGATGGTGAAATAAGATAGATTTTGAAAAATATAGAATTGCTGAAGTGTAGAATAGTGTTACTAGAGAAAGATACATTGTTTTCTGAATTGATTACAGTCAAAAACAACTACTGTTAGATTGTTTGGGTGTGTGTGGGCACACATATGTGCATGTTGTTTGAATTCTACACATATGATAGATGTGATTGTCGTTGCTCTTAAGATGTTCTACTGCAAGATTTTCTTGGGAGTAAGTATTGCCAACTTGCATGTTTCCAGTGAGATGACAATAATAATACTCTTCAGTTAACTGTCATCCCTCAGCATGCTAGTTTCTTATGCTTCAATCTGATGTATGCTTATCTGCTCAAGAAGTCATAAGTAAAAGTAAAGGAAATAAACAGGTTAGGAATTATTTCTAAATGTTGATTAGGAAAGTAACCAAAAGTTTACGACAACCTTAACTAAAAAAGATATGTACTGAAGCCCATATAATCCATCCTTCACTGAATCATACATGTTGAATATACACTTCCCCAAATTTCTTATTCTCTTCCTTGTTTAAAGTATTTTTGGTTGATGTCTATATTCTTTTGGAATGACAGGGAGAGAATCTCAATGCTGGATTGGCAATAGAGAGAACTTCACAATTCAAAACTACTCATTCTGAAAGTGCCAAGAAAAAGATAGATCTGCCTGTGCAGAAGAATCTCTTGACCAAGTATTTTTGTATCCTCCTAAATGTTCTTCTTGGTTTTGACTTCATTCAGTTTATCATATTTAGGATATAAATTAAGAAGGAATGCAGGGCTGCATTCCTTGATGCATGGGGATGCTTCTGATACTCTTACACCATTTTCAAACTATTTTGGAACAAGATGTTATAACATCACAATATTCATGATAAGCATATATGATATAAAAGCTATAATAATAAGTTATGGTAGCATGTAATGCCAAATGTTCTTTTATGGTATACCACCGCTTGAATCTGAATGCATTTCTTCTAGTCCTTCTTAAGGGAATTTTCCTTAGCCTCAAAAGGTTTTGCATCTCTTGAAGCAAAAAGGGAATTCAGGGCACCTCGGATGTCACCTACTACTAGTCAAAATTCATTGGATTCCTCTTCTGTCAGTCCCCAGGAACATGAGATTTTGGAGGGTGCTGCTTCCAAACCAAACTGCTGTGCTGAGTCCTTAGTTGATCCTGAAAATTTGGGCAATGGGCCTCCTGCTAATAAATCTGTAAGTTTCCTGACCTAGAATAATGAGAACTGTGTTAAGCTCAGAGTTAAACTCTTCATAAGCAGTTCTTTCATAATTCTGTCTCTGTAGATCGAAAACAATTTTACAACCAGAGTCTCAGAGTTCACAGAATCTCCAAGTCATGCTAAGGGTATAAATTTTGCTTTGGATAGAAAATTAATAATCCATTTTGCCTTTATGAGTAGTAGTAGATATTCACTATCTCATTTACTTGAATGAAGTAGACATGGTGGATGCGAAGAGAAGTCCAGAACATACCATACTGCGACAACCCAGGCAGCCAATTCATAAACCTTGTCTGGGGTTGCATAAGGAGCATGAACTCACAAATGTCCAAGACGCAGTTGAGGGGAAAACTAGGGAGACGACAAGAAAGGTCATTGTAAGGAGTGCTTATTTTCAGCATAAGCCAGTAGAAAAAAATAATTGTGATGAGAAACAAGATTGCCTGGTCAAGGGTGATGTTGCCACTGATGAGAATAAAAATACCATATCTGACAGTGCTTTACATAACAAACATCTCAAGAACAAAGTCCTGAAAAGGAAGAGCTCCCCTAATGACAGTGTTCAGACTGTATGGTTCTTTCACCTAGAGCTTCTTCTTTTCTTTAGCAGTATCTTCTATTATATTCACAGTCTGATGGTTTTAACTCCTCCAGGAAAACTTGCAGCCCACATCCATGCATCCTGCTTCACCTCCTTCTCATAATGGTATAAATCAGTTAGAAGGGACCTTAGTAATCTCTAAGTTCGCAAGGAAAATGAATATGAAATTTTATGCCAAGGAAGTATCTTTATTAAGTTTATCTGATTGATATCTTTCTTGAATTTAGGTTATTGTGATCGAAATATTGATAAAGAATCTATAAAGGGTATTCCTGAAGAAGGAAAATTTGGTGCAAACATTTCCCATTTAGGCCATTATTCAGAAATAGCTGAGAAGTCTATGGAAAGATTTGTCTCAGTGATATCGTCCTTTAGATGCTCCTCATCTGGTTCACGTGCCAGTGGTCTCCGTGCTCCTTTACGAGATGTTCGAAACACCTGTAATAATAGGTAATGAACTTCTGCAAAGCTGGGATTCAGTTTCCTTCTGACTTTCTTATCAGCATCTTGATTTATGACTTCATGTCTGTTTGCCATAGGTCAACAAATGCTGACTTAAGCCAATATGCATATCTGCCAAACAACAAAAAGACTAGAAGACTAGGTCATAGAGGCTAATTCAGACTTGATTCAAGAGGAACTTTGCTTGGCTGATGTTTTTGTAGTTCCTTCAGCTCCATTGATTCAGCTATAGCTAGGATCAATATTGGTCAATTTTTCTTTGGAAAATGTAAGTTGAATCGCTGCTCTAGCCACCTGTTTACCTGTGGATGTGTTTTCCTGTAGTGTTTTTCATTGAATACTACACATTGTTCTAGGCCCAGCTTGTCTCAAGCTTTGGATATGCGGGCTATGTTGCCAATTGACTGAACTCAATATCACTGAGAAAGTATATATGTCACCATTTTTCTTGTATTTTCATTTATTGATACTCTGCTGATTGAAGAATAGAAATGAAGTTTTGGCTTTAAGACGTTCATTTTCATTTCTTGTAATCAAACATTATTGTGCAACGTTCTATTTACCTTCAGGTGCAGTAGTGCTGGTGAGATTTCAGGTTTATATCATTGTTGCATTATGTCTTGTATTAATAAGAACAGACTAGGGCTGTATTTATAAACTTCCGCAAGACCGTGAAGTCAATTTTCATCATGCAGTATACAACGTAATGTAGCAAAAGAAGATGCTGGTCTGGCACTTTCTTGCTTTAATCATAGATATATGAACTTTATAGTGGTAAAGAATAATAAAAATAATTTCAGTGGATCACAAAATATATTTTTAGGTGAGTTATGGTTAATTTTTAAAATTTGTCTTTTGTTGACTAATGGTCATTGCATATTAACTAGTGATCGTCCTAAGTTTTTTGAATCATTGCATCTTGATTAGTGGTTATCTTATGTATGTTAGTGATTATTAATGAGAATAATTTTAAAAAGTTAACAGTAATCGTAATACACAAAAAAAAAATTAAAAACAACCCATCTAATTTTCTTTTATTTGAGTAAATTAACAATAATTTACTCTATATTTTATGATAGTAGAACTTTATAAGGTGAGACTACAATCCAATTTATCCCGAGCTCCTTATACCTAAAGGCTAAAACTTCTTATAAAAAATATGATATATCGTGGATTTATTGCAAAATGAAATTAAAATTACTCATTCAAATTCATTTGACACATTTTAAGATTTTTATTTTATCAAACTCAAACTAATTATACTTTTATGTATAGTTAGGACAACAAGAGTTATATAACTAACATTATTCAAATAAATATTATACATCATCAAAGTAATAATTACTCAACCTAACATTCCATTCGTTATTAAAAAAAGGGAAAAGTCCTAAAAACCCTATAAACTATGTTCTTGTTGCACTTTACCCCACATGCTTAAAAAATGTAGGAAAGACATTCTTGAACTTTCAAAATGTGCACTTTACCCCCACGACCCTGACGTCCGTCTATTAATAGATGGAAGAAGGGATTTGAATATTATAATTTGACTCTAAAACTCTTTGAATATTACTTTTTGACCCCAATTTTTATAAATTTATTTTTATTTATATCCCTATAAAATTACACTATGACCCAAATTAATCACATCATGTACACATTAATAGACAGACGTCAGGGTCGAAGGTAAAGTCCACATTTTGAAAGTTCAAGAAAGTCTTTTCTACGTTTTTGAAGCATGAGGGATAAAGTGCAACAAGAGCATAGTTCAAGGAAATTTTTAGTACTTTTCCCTTAAAAAAAATTCCATCAACGCTTGCTTGCAAATTATTATCAGTACTAGGAAAAAGAAATTTTTTTGCTGAAAAAGAAATTTCATTGGAGTAAATAATACAAGTCTATATAGTCTGAAAGAAAGCCCAACATTCTCGGTTGGCCCAAAACTCATTATACAGATTGTAGATGAAACGGTGCGCTTAGGGATAGAATATCTTCCTCCATTTTCCCTTTCCAGATTTATAAACCCTATTCTTCTGCAGTGCCGATACTGATAAATTCAAAGCAATTGGCACTTGGCAATCCATGAATATGAAGCTTGTCCAATTTCCTACCCTGCAATCAAGAGCTTACCATCATGTTATTGGCATTGAGGACCTTCATTCATTACTAGAGTAGCCTTGTCCCTCTATCTCACTGCAAAACAAGTGCTTGCAGCTCAACTTCTCTTTCAGGTATAAAATCAAACACCTTTCCTGCAAGCTCAACAGTTACATAAATTATTGGGCGGGTAGCTAAATTAGCTGGGTATGTGAAATCAATTTGAACTGGGCTATTTTTTTTTTTTAGGGGACTGTGTCATTGGCTGAGCAGACGCTAAATGAAAATTAGCGTATTGCTGATTGCAGTGTGTTTGGATATTGCAGATTGCAGTGAGTTGTATGAAAAATTCCTCCTTTTTTAAGGCGGGGGGAAGAAGTTTGAAGATATTTGAGTCATTGGGTTAGCTTTTAATATGAGCCATTTTTGAGTTTCCTACTGTATTGTTAGAAAGAATACTCAGTGAATAATTGACAAAATATACCACCGATGGACCATTTGCTGAACATTTTACTTGTGAGATCAGAACATAGTACAATGAGATGAATGAAAGTAAAGGAACCTTTTGTATTGCGAAGTTTAACTTATGGTGTTGGTCTGCAACAACAGCATAGGGTGCTTCCTTGGACGAACTGTCATGATATTTTATACACTGCTGTATTCTAGTTTCTCCTCGTTTCTCTTTTGATTGCAAAAGCAGAATGTAAACAAAAATTATGTATATCTTTTAACGTACTTTATTAACTCTTAAGTAAATACTGTGTAGCTTCTGTTAGGTACTTCCTCCAGACAAATTTGGAATGAATGGAATGACAGTCCCAGCCACAAGCAATTCCTGCACTGTTAGATTCTGTGGCGTTCTCCAGAAAGCATTTGTATCACCATCTTCCAGGAGAAAGCATGGCAAAGGAATTTTAAGAAATCTTGGCACATGTTCCTCGGCATTGATTTCTTCAACTGCCCCTCTCATTATTCAGAACCGGTCATCTCTGGTAGTAGCCTCCCAACTTTCCGCATCTGATACCCCACAACGATCAGATGAGTGGTTTGCCCTTCGAAGGGACAGGCTGACTACAAGCACCTTTAGTACTGCCTTAGGATTTTGGAAAGGGAAACGCCGCCTTGAGCTGTGGAATGAGAAAGTGTTTGCATCAGAGGAACAAGTCTTGGATTCTTCTAAAATAAGGGCCATGGAATGGGGTGTGCTCAATGAAGCAGCAGCTATTGATCGATACAAGAACATCACAGGTCATGACGTGAGTTCGTTGGGGTTTGCAGTTCATTCAAAGGAGCGTTTTCATTGGCTTGGTGCCTCCCCTGATGGTCTTCTTGGCTGTTTCCCAGGAGGTGGGGTTCTGGAAGTCAAGTGTCCTTATAACAAGGGCAAGCCTGAGACAGGCTTGCCGTGGTCCAAAATGCCTTTCTATTATATGCCTCAGGTGCAGGGCCAAATGGAGATAATGGATCGCGACTGGGTTGATTTGTATTGCTGGACACCGAATGGAAGCACAATATTCCGGGTGCCAAGGGACCAGGGTTATTGGGACTTAATACATGGGATTTTACGAGAATTTTGGTGGGAAAATGTGATTCCTGCTAGGGAGTATGTTTTGCTGGGCAGAGAAGAAGAGGCACAGTCATATAAACCTGCATCTACACACAAACTGACAGGGTTAGTGATTGCTAAGAGCATGAAGTTAGCTACTGAGTCAAAGCTGTTATGTAGAGAGCTTGCTGGTCATGTTGAATTTTATAAATGACCAGATGCCTCGAGTAAGGAGGTGAAGCAGCTGACTTCAACCATGTAATTCCTTCTATTCATTCGGGATCCCATTTTCTCTCTTTTTTTTTTTGTCCATTTTTGGGATCCATTGATTTGTTTGGTTACAAACAATGATAGTAAGGATAGGTTACTATAATACTTCTGGGCAGGACGCTAATAGTATGTCTGGTGATCCACAAAGGAGCCGATAGAGGCTCCCCGAGAGGATGGATCCATTGATTTCAATGTATTTGTTAATTGATTATCAAATGCTAATGCAGTTTGTATCTCTAGAATAATGTATGTGACAGGCAAAAATTTACATTGGTCAACATCACTTGTATAGTCAAAATACATAATCTCATTCTGTAACCCATATTGATGGTTCAGGATTTTAGCTCAGGTACCTAATCCAAACCCAGAGTCACTTTACGTTTGTACTAATGAGAAGAATAGTGTTTCTTTGAATGTATTACTCATGCAAAATGAATCAAAACTCTTATCCACTTTTGCTAAGTGACAATCTAACAGATCAACTTCTTTTCGTTACTATTATAAGTAATGATTAATAACATTGAATTTACTTGTTCATTATGTTACAGAACTCCTGTGAAGAGAGTTTTCATGTTTTAAGTTATAGAGACAAGTTTTCTGGACTCCCTTTGGTGATCTTTTGTCTGCAAAACATATATCAAGCATTCATTATACGACCATTGACCTCGAAGACACACAGATTGTGGTATCAGTAAACTATTCGTTTCAATAATGGAAGGGTGATTAGTCTGTTAAACAGATTAGTTAGAAGTCAATTGAGGAAATCATTGTTCATAAAAGAATATCAGAGCAGCTTTACTCTTGTAATAAAGTTAGCAAGGTACTAAATGTCGTGTCGTTTCGTCCGAAACGCACGAAAATTTTCCATTTCCTTCATGCACGACACGACACAAGGGTGCAGTTCAGAAATTCTCCTGTTTCCATGGAAACATGCTGGTGTCGGTGCATTTCGGTGGAAACTGACAGAAACAAACGAAATTTCCAGCTGGGTATCGAAACAAACTGAATGAACAGCATGGTGGGTGGCCAACGTCTTCGGTGAGAAGAGTACTCGAACCGAAAACCCAGAAGCTCAATTCCACGAATTACCAAATACACAATAATCCCAAATACGAGAGAGATGAGGGAGACTATAATTTGAGAGACGATGACGGTAACCAGGAGGGGGAAGAAGGAGATGAAGAGGGATTTGATAGCGGAGATGAGCTTGACGGGTCGGCCATAGAAGCCGTGAAAGACGCTGTAGCTGATGGTGCCAAGGGCACAGAGGGAGATAATGAGAACGAACAGGGAGTATATAAGAGAGAAAAAAATGGTATTTTTGGTAATTGGTTGGTCTTGGAAACTGAAACGGAGGAGGATCTTGGAGGTGGGGTTTGTGAAGGAATCGCTGAGGAGCTCTTGGAGGGTGGGGTAGACGATGAGGGAGAAGGAGAGGGGGAGGAGGAAGATGACAGACAGAGCGAGGAAGTGGCGGGAGTGAGCGTTGATGATGCGCTTTGATTCGAAGAGAACGGCCCAGAGATCGAGGGGAGCTCCTCGCTCGGTTGCCATGGCGGTTGTTCCCTGTAGAGAGAGAAAGAGATTAGAGAGAGAGAGAGAGAGAGAGATGAGGATGAAATGTGGCAGATGAGGAAGAAGACAGGTCAGAGGTGGCGTATGTGGAAATAGAAGTTAGTCGAAGACAAAGAAAGAGGATACTCCGGATTCGGTCATTCCTTTGGGGCTACTGGGTCATGAGTCATGACAACATCCTCAGTCCTCACTAATCTCCGTAGGTACCTAAGAGGCTAAGACATATAACTCGGCTAGGAAGCTGTGGTGGTCTGGTGGTGGTGGAGGCTGGTTGCCTGGTTCATCCGTGTCTGTGCCAACAAGCTCCTTCAGAAGACTTGCCACAAGAATATCAAAACCCAGGTGCATAATGCCCTTCACTTCCTGCATATGTTGATCACACAGGCT
Source organism: Cercis canadensis (assembly GCA_003255065.1). Taxonomy (NCBI): domain Eukaryota; kingdom Viridiplantae; phylum Streptophyta; class Magnoliopsida; order Fabales; family Fabaceae; genus Cercis; species Cercis canadensis. The sequence continues at coordinate 413,832 of QAOA01006142.1, read as the reverse complement.
ACTGAAATTCATATCAAAAAGTTATTGCTTAACATTATTTAAAACGTTTCTTAAAAAATCTTCCGTTTCCACGAAATTTCCGAAACGTTTCCGAAACGTTTCCGTTTCTTGAGTGACCGAAACGGTACCTCGACACGACATTTAGTTCCTTGAAAGTTAGTAAGCAAAACAGACAGCTTTACTCGTTTAACCATTTCTCAAATTGTCTCTGTTCCTTAGAAATTCATCTCAATTTGTCCTAAACTCAGAAGAGTAGCATTTACATGAGAAAATATAGAAACAAAAAAATAACATACCACTAGAAAGCTTTCATTCCAATAAGCGATCCTACAAGGAAACATCCACTAATTTATGGGTGACAAAATGAGAGGAGAGTAAAAAGGTATGAACCACAGCCAAGCCCGAGTCCTATGTAGCCCATAGACTCCACAGTACTGAGTTTTCAATATTACTGTCATTTAAAATTAACTATATGAACATAAAAGAAGAGAGAGAATAAGTGAGATGAGTGTAATATTCAATCGGCTATTCTTAAAAGACACTTTGCCTTGCTTTAGCTTGAGCCATGAGCCTCAACCCTCAGGTCCAAAATAAGTTTATTGGATATATAGGGTGATCCAATTAATGCGCATTTCAGCTTGTGGGCCTAGCAAGCTGACCCATATAATAGATAGATAATCCAATTAATGTGCATTTCAGCTTGTGGGCCTAGGTGAATCATAAAAATGTATTTAGTTGAAGTAAAAAATGTCTATAAGGTTTTCTATTCATAAAATGATTGATAAAAGAAATGAATTTTTATATGTAAGAATACATTATTCCTTTCTATAAACTCTCACTTACCAACCATTCCTACCCAACAAGGCATCACAAAGAATTGTATAAGCTTGCACGTATGACAAAATAAAAGAATGTGGTGGATAATCACAGGCCACAAAACCAAATCTCAAACTGCAGTGAAAATCATTGCTATCTAATCATATATGTCAAACCACTACTCACTCTCCCAAACTTCAAATAAAGACTTCTACACTCCAATTGAACCAACTAGCCCACGACACCAGTACACTTTTCCCCACACGTAACTCACTCCTTTTCTCTCACTATTTTGGTGTCGTTACTTAAATTTGACCAAGTTTCTCTATCTTGCTGTGAACACACCAACGTAGTTAAGGCACTGTTCTAAAGGATAATAACAAGGAATTATTCCTGTGGCTTTGGAACTGTATGGTTATTATTTCTGGGCATTAAATTAATTTAGGTTTGTTAACGGGATTCATTTAATTAATAAAGATTGAATTATTTTGTTTATAAAGTTTAAGTTTAAATTTTATTGTAAGCATTCATCTTTTAACCTTGAAATATAGTAGCCTCCTCTTATACTAAATTTTTGCTTACCAAAAAAAATTAATTTTTTTCTGCGCTTTCTTTTTCACATATTTTGAAGAAGGAATGAAAATTTTGTGGGGAGGATAATGAAAATAATATTTTAGAAAAAGAGGGTTTGCTTCCTCCATTTTCCATGTATAACCAAACAAAGTTTAGAATCTGATTTTTCTGGTCTCATACGATTATTCTACTTGGAATGAGTAATCACCACGTAGAAATCAGATTCTAATTATTAATCATTCAATTTCCTAGTAGCATAATCGTATGAGAACGTAAAAATCAGATTCTAAACTTTGTTTGGTTATACGTGGAAATTGGAGAAAGCAAATCCTCTTGTTCTTTTTTAAAATATCATTTTCATTATCCTTCCCACAGAAGACTACTTCAACATTTTTCATAGTTTTACTTTTAGAGACACTGACGAATTTAAAGTCATAATTAAAAATATATATAAAAAGAAAAAGACACTACTCTATAATTTAAAAATATATTAATAAAGATTTACCACACTTGTATATATTTTGGCGATAGATTTTTTTTTTTTGGCCTTTTTAGATGAGATTGATTAATTATTTCTAATGCTATATATCATTTGCATAAAAAACTTTTAAAACTTTCTGTATATATATACAGGGGTTTATAAATTATAATATCACTCACTTTACTATTTTGATATTAATAAATAAAAAGAAAAAATATTTCTAGGTTCTAAACTTAGAAAGAGAAAGACATTTAGGTGCATTAGCCACCTTATATTTAATGAGGTAACAATATTATTTTGTAAATCTCTCCTAATAAGTGAGATTGCAGGGGCTCGAATTCATAACATTTAGCCTAAAATACCTTAGAGCTCGATCTACTTCTATTAAGCTAACACCTTGTTGGTGAAAATTAACCAATTTATTTCTTAACATTGTAATTATTTCTTTTATATACTTACTTTTTCCATTTGTATTTTTAACATAATAATCATATATTAAAATAAAATATTCACATATTTTTATATATTATAATTATATATATAAATAAAATAACTATATAATACTAGAAATGTTTTATTCAATTCACCCTCACCTCCTTTAGCACTTCTAAAGACCTTTCACTTTTTTTTTTCTAAGTTTAGCACTATCCTTATCCCTAGATGGAAACATCTCACGAAATGTGACTATCATATGTGTAAAAGAAATAGTACGATCATTGACTTCAAAATTTTGTTTGGCTAGTAACAATATTTGACTTTGAACGTCATCTACATCTCAAGACTCAAGATTGGTTACCTAATACTATCCTTAGTTAATTTTTCTCAATTTCAAACTTATAAATCCCTCCATTTTCTTCGATTATACTTTTATTATATTAATTAATTTTCACACTGAATATAATGTGACATTATTAATTTGAATATTGATATTTTATTTTTATTTTATTAAATTCAAATTTAATTAATAATTTGAGAATGTGACTCATATTAAGTTATTAAATTTTTTAATATCTCTTCGATAGTATCATAATTAAAAATTGGTTATGCTCCAAACTCTTAATAAAATATTTATTCATTTTTACTTCATCTATGCTGAAAAGAAAACTTCAATGCAAAAGTACATTTGCATCCCAACAACCACACATTTGGCCCATAAGATTAATAAATAGCAATAATAAAATCTCTGTTTTTCCATTGTAAACAATTTTAATAGGAGGCATTCTTTATTTTAGAAGCCATGCCATAGACATAACACAAACACACCGTGCCTTGCTTACAAAAGCAATGAGACACCTCACAATCCTTCTATCTTCATATCATAGATATTATAATTTAGTGCAACCGAGCGTATCTTATGGAGCTACTTAAATTGGGAATTTTCTATTACTTGAGAGAATCTTCGGCTGTTATGTGTCCACGCTATTGGTTTATTGACCTTACACTGTCTGCTCTTTCCGGACAGGTTAATCATAACCATCCACGTGTTACTGACATCATCTACTTATCTTCTCGCCTACACGTGGCCTCGGTGTCAACAAATTTGTTTGGATTTGGGAATCCCACTAGTTTCTGACTCTTTCCCTTCACATGAATCATTGGTGTTTGTGGTATCAAAATTGACTCCATAATACTAAACATACTCAAAGTCTTTTAAGAGTTTGTGTTCATATCTAAAATTATAGTTAAAAATAAAATTAAATTAAATTAAAAGAGAGAAAATTATATATTGTCAATTTTTACTCCAAAATATTAACTATAACATTATAAAAATATTGCTCTTTTTTTTTTTCTCTCCTCAATATATTGGTGTAGTTATAAATTTTCTATTATTTTTATTTAAATACATTATTATTTAATCTATGGGTAGAAAATTTCCAATAATCCAATCTTGAGTTTAAACGAAAATGCTTAATATGTAGCATTACATGCCTAATTTGTTAATGCAACCCGCAAAAGAAAATTGCTTAGTATCTGATACATAATTATATTGTGTATGATTATTTACGCAAATACAAAACAGCAGGTGTGATTTTTATGTTTAAATTATTATGTATAGTATCTAACACGTTGCACAAGTTCTTATCTTAATGGCTAATTATTAATCGGTACTATAAGTGGTACTGATATCATAAGTATAAAAATAATTTTAGTTGTGTATTTTGTAGGTTTCATAAATTTGTTAAGTAAAATAAATAGTATAAATTATTTTACTTATTATTTTTATTTGTGGTATGAATATCACTTATAGTATTGAATAACTAGCCCATCTTAATATATAAAGACCATGCTTTCATACATTCTTCCCAAGATATGATGACTAATTACAAAAAAAAAAAAGAAGAAATATTTCAATATTCTTTTATGCCATTAGTTAGAGGAAAATCAATTTTTTTTAGGCATATTAGAGGAATAGGAAATTCAACTTCAGTATATGTGCAAATATTTTTATATTTGCTTCATAGAAAAAGACTTATTCATATGAAAAAAATACTTGCAAAATTGTTTTACAAAAATAAGTATCATTATATTGTATTTATGGAAAAAAAAAAAGTTTGTTTTCCTTTTCGTTTAGTAGTCAAATATACAAAACATATTTTGCAATCACACTCCTGAGAAAGAGCCAAAAAGATAAGCTAGAGAAACTCTCATTTTATCAAAAAAAAAAAAAAATTAAACATTAAAAATAATTGGAGTTCTTGAGAAAATATTTTCAATCATGTCTTTCTAAAAATTGAAATTTCTTAAAATACTATTTTCTTGTTTAATTTTATAAAAAATAGAAATATTGTAAATAAGCGAGGTGCATGCATTATCTAAACCAATTTAGTATTTAGTAAATGAAATTAATTTGTTGAAATGTGCAATCAAATGGTAGTTGAGACGTACTAGAGTCGAACGAAGATTTTGGTCCCCAAACAACCAATATACAAATTAACATGCACGAGCGTTGTTGTGATTGATCATTGATGTTCTATTGTTGATCTCCTTGTGAAATTATTATTCTCTGCTAGAAAAATGGTTTTGCCTAAAGCGTAGAGTCACATGGGTATGATAAATGCGCAGCCCCACTCAATTATGAGATGCATGTCAGGTTTTAATTAAATACTTTAATATCCTAATTACAAGTTCTATAATTTTGTATTCGAAATTAAAAAGTTCCAATTATAAATTTTGAACTGATGGGGATTTTATAACAACATGCTAAAAATCAAATGAAAAACATGTTCCTTTCCCAATGTATTGAAAAATGCAGACTCCTAAAAAATGCACAAGTTAGATTAGGATTCATCAGACTCTTTATTTTTGAGGTACAATTTTTAGTTTATTTATAATAAGAGATACAATATGACACATGAATTTATCTCATAAACAAAGAAAAACAAAGACTTACTATAGTTAGTTTTGGAACCAAAGGCAACCCTCACATACGATGCGTTACCAACAAATTCTCATGCATGGCTTTAAATCCGAACCATTGACTCAAGAATCCAAGTAACTTCTTGTTATATTTAATGAACTCCTTTTTTTTTTTTGGAATATATGTTTAATCTGAAGGCATGAATTGATAGTGGTTCAAAATTATGTATTCAAAATTCACACTTGAAAAATTGGTGACACAAATTCGATGGAGGTGTGTATATAACAACAACAACAACCAATTACGTATAGGAAATAGGTTCATTAATAATGCTAATTAGATGCAATCATACATTTAATGATGGATATTAATGAAGTTTACCCTAATGTTACATGAATCAATGAGGAGTATGTACTTGTCATGGTTCATCAAACTGTAGAGTACTCATAATCTCATAGTAATAACCTTGAGCAAAGTGATCATGTTCTGATCTTCAGGTTCGAGAGATTCTTAAGAATTAGGGTTAAATTCTGACATACCTGCTTGTTGGTAGATGTAGTATATATTATTACCGACTTTAAAATATATATATTTATGTACAATATAAAAAGATGATTCCCTCCTAAATTGACTTGAAATGCTGTTTTGTAAAAAAACCCTCTGGCAAAGAGCACTAATTATATTAGGTACAATGAATGCGAATATAGAAAAAGAAAAAGATCATATAATTGCATAAAATGAGTTGGGTTTGAGCTAGAACATCCATAAAAATGGAGGGGACCAAAATAAAAGCAATATCTATTAAAAAGGTTCAATTACGTTGGTTAAAAGGAGGCGCGAAGGGAAGCCCCTCCAATTTTTGAAATCTACATATCCACATCTACTTTTTTAAATAAAATTTCTATGATATAATATAAACTTGGCACCCTCAAAATTGTAAGGTTGTGAGATTGCTTATAATTTCTTATTAATTAAGTGCTGGGTTCCCAATATCTTATTCTAGTTTTTGTTTGTTTGTTAATCTATGTTAAAAAAAAATACAAGATAAACACTTTTAAATATTTAATCATGAAAGTGGGGAATTTTGTCATTCACTTCAATGACTAATAGTTATGAACTTATTTAATTATTATTTTTTTAATTTATATGCATATTCTGATATATTATTTTTGTAGGTATTCTATCTAATTATCCAATACATGATAGAAACCCTCTAGTTACCATTAGCAAGTTTCTGAACATAGGACTTTATAAACTCTACTCCAATTTGATTATATGGTTAAGTACATGTCTATTGTCTAGTTGAATAGTGAAAATGAAAAGACTTTAGAGAAAAAAAATATAATAAAAGTTGTTGATGTATCAAGACATTTGTTTGGAAAATGAACGAGAAAGGATACAAGTACATATAGTATAATTGATTTACAATTTTTTAAAAAAGTTGAGGTCTCAGGTTTTAATCTTTTTTTCTTAGATTCTTAATTAAAAAATGAGTAAAACCCCTATTTGGTCCTCGAAAGATAGGTTCGGTGACAGTTTAGTCCTCCAAAGATTTTTACCGACACTTTAGTCCTTGGAAGATTGTTCCGTCAGTCATTTTCGTCCTCCGCTTATGTCCGTTAATTGGACTTAACAGAAAAAGCCACGTGGCACGTTAAGTGCTGATGTGGCCGTTAAATGCTGACGTGGCACTTTAAAAAAATTAAAAAAAAATTCTCTTTCTCATCTCTCTCTCATCTCTTATCTCTCTCTCTCTCCCTCTCATTTCTCTCTTTCTCCGGCAATATCTTTCTCTCTCTGCCATCTCTCTCTCTCTCTCTTAATTTGGGCTGGCTGAATCTCCCTCTCTTCCCCTCCTCTCCTATTTCTCTCTCTTTCTCTTCCCCTCCTCTATGGTGCAACACAGAACTCTGGAACTGAAATTTATTGATTCCTCCCTCAACAGCCAACGTGTTGAGCCAAGTTCAAAGCCGTAGCCTTTACAGGATAACCAGTACTACTCTAATAGATAACTATTAAATATCTATTAATATATTACTACTTTACTGGAACCTATAGATATCTATTACTAGTAGAGTACTAGACTACATTACTTAAATATATATCTATTACTAGTGGAGTACCAGACTCCTACACAATAAACATTACTTTAATAGATAACTACAGTGATGCTGATGTCGCTCCATGCATGCACAAGGCTCATGCATATCGTGGGTTTGGTTTAAGCGCTGAGGAATTTTTTAACCACGCTTCCTCCGAGGTGCTCGATGTCGCAGTGTGATCAACTTGTGCTATGGCAAACAAGCAAAAGTATGCTTTGGGGAGAAAGCCTGTCCCTGAACGTGATTATGCTATTTGATTAGTAGATCGTGCGTGAGCTTTTGATTCTTTGGCGCTCATCATGAAAGATTTTCGGTATTCCTACCGGAAGACTAACAAGATAGTCAACAGGTCATCCTCTGAGTTTTAACTAACCGAATAAACTTGTTGATGTGCCTGCTTTGTCTCTGCCCTATCATCTAAAATTTTTGCTCTTCAGGGCCTTGCTTTTTTTGAATATAAAGTAACACTCGCTAAAGCTGTAACCAGCAAGCAAAAAGTTGTGGTGTGGATGGGGATTAAGGGTTCTTATGATAAGATGATCCAGCACCCGACTAACTAACAGAAAGGGCTTGCTGCCCTAAACTAAAGGAAGTCGCAGACTCCTTTTGGTGGCTCCTCGTAAGGTATATAGGCTAGCTTTGAAAGATGGTCCTATGGGTCTAGAACAGAATCAAAATATAGAACAACATCCCCATCCGCAGACACATAAGCAGATTCAGAAGATGCTACTGGAGGAAGAATAAGCAAGCCTTTGACTGTCCCCTTCCTCAAGCAGCATAGGATTTCGTTTTTTAAATCTTTTCTTTTGGATGAGGAATGTAGTAACTCGACTGAAAGGAGAGCAATGAATCGATTGATTTAGTGGTAAGTTAGCCATGAATGAAAAAGAACTATAATGGCTGAGCCAGAGGTATGCTTACCAACCTTGTCCCGAGAGCAGGAAAGTGCCTCGCCGTGCCCTGTACCGATGTGAATTGAATGAATGGACATCACATCTCCACTAGTTCGTGCTCCGAATCTATAAACTTCTGCGTGCCTTACTCCTTCCTTTGATGGTTAGGACTAAGCTGATGTATCAAGATAGATGTCTTCCTAGTGGCCTGGTTCTTAGGCTTATTCCTTAGATGGGGATGGGTAGGATTCGGCTACTAGGGGAGGCCTAGGCTCAGTCTTACCTAGAATAAGGTATCTGAAGAGCGCTAGAGAATGCGGGAGATGTCGGCCAAGAGTTAGAGGTTCATGCGCTAGAACCCGTTGTTAGCAATCTCCTTTACCTTGAATCCGATTGCCTACTTTGATTGTTAGTGAAAGGTAGACAAAGGTAAGCATAGATAGATCGAAAGGTATGTCTCGACTGGGAACCTTCGTTGAAAGGGATGATATGGCCCAGAATGAAGTCCAGATGGCTCAATTGCTAGCAGAAGTCAGTAGCTTTGGCCGCTCCTCCTTGGTTTTAGGCCAACGGGAGAGGCTGTGAAGGCAGATGCTGAAGATGATGCTCTAGGCTTAAAAGAGAGGTTCAGTAGGACGGATCCATTTCATAGAAGACTTGACCAAGGATGGAATCGACCGTGCTCTAGAGGCTGATAGAGCAAGGAAGGGACTTTGTTTACTTACTTGACTTGAGATGCCCTCGACTAAGTCCTTGAACACAGAGCCAGCCAAAGAGCCATAAGGAGGAGAAATGCAGATCCTTCGTTAGTGAAATGGGAGAGGTTCCTTCTTACCGATCCTGAACAAGAGAAGAGAGCCATTACCTGAGAATGAGGGTTAGAGGCTTAGGGCTCAACACAGAGAGAGAGAGAGAGAGAGAAAGAGATGAGAGAGAATTTTTTTTAATTTTTTTAAGGTGCCACGTCAGCATTTAACGGCCACGTCAGCACTTAACGTGCCACGTGGCATTTTCTGTTAAGTCCAATTAACGGACATAAGCGGAGGACGAAAATGGCTGACGGAACAATTTTCCAAGGACTAAAGTGTCGGTAAAAATCTTTGGAGGACTAAACTGTCACCGAACCTATCTTTCGAGGACCAAATAGGGGTTTTACTCTTAAAAAATCTAACTCTATCTACCTAATACTGAGAAAATAAGAAATAAAAGAAAATGAAAAAGGAATCTAGACATGTATTAAGTTATTCATATGATACTACATGTATTACTAGTGATTTAAATATTTGTACTATATATTGTAGTGTTTTCTAAATTGAATGCAAGTATATATAAACTGTTTATGGAAATATTAGGTTATTACATGATAATGTATCTAATTAATGTCTATCATGTTTATGTTCATTTTAAATCTTCTCTCCATTCTATCCACTCCATATGAAGGGTTAGCATATGAATATAGTATGTATATATGCCTAGATTCATCTTTAATTTTTTCCTTTTTACTTTTAGTGCATAAAGTATGTATATATGTCTAAATCCTTATCTAATACTATCTATCTAATAGTAAAAAGAAAATGAGAGAGACAAAAAAAAAAAATGAATCTAGACATGTGTTACACTTATTATCTATATGATACTACACTAAATTTTAAGCGTGGGGAGCATTTTAGTACTTAAGATCAAATTTTTGGCCTACCTACTTTTTGATGATGTTGTATTGTTTAGTAGTATTATTATAGATTTAAATATTAGCACTTTTCAATTGATTGTAGAGTTTTCTAAATTGACTGCACAAACTGTTAGTGGAAATATCCTATTTTTGAAAAGAAAAAAAAAAGTTATTACATGATAATGTATCTAATGTCTATCATATCTAAGTTCATTTTAAATATTCTCTCCATTCTATCCACTCCATATGAACAGTTAGCATATGAATAAAGTATGTATATATGCCTAGATTCATCTTCAATTTTTTTCCTCTTTATTTTTAGTGCATAAAGTATGTATATAAGCCTACATTCATCTTCAATTTGTTTCCTCTTTATTTTTAGTGCATAAAATCCAAATCCTTATCTTTCTCCCAAAATGTCTTCTCTCTTTTTTTTGTTTTTTTTGTTTTACAGATAAATACTAACCCTTAATTTGTTAAAAACGGATTAAAACAGAAAAAAATAATTGAGACAAATGATTAATATTTTCATTGCAGCATGTCAATCGGTTCATTTATAATGTGAGTTTTTAAAGGGGAGAAAAAAAAGTAACCATATACAAGGGGGAAAAAATAATTGGCCTAATATTGAGTTTATTATTGGTTAATTGGGTGAAATGTAAACAATTTTTTTTCTTATAGTAATTCTATTTTCTATATTGAAATTCCATAGTTGAGCACGTGCATAATTAATAATTTCATATTAAGACTCTAATCGTGTCATAATTGGAAAAATGACATTTTAACTTTGGCCAATCCCTCTCCTAATCATAATTAAAAGCCATCTTCCCACATATGAATTAGGTTTGTTTCCCTTTTAAGAACTTACCCTAGAACAGCTTACTATAATGAACAAACAATTAATTAAAAAAAAATCATGAGAGAGTAGCTCAATTGGTCATGTACATTTTCTTTAATGTCCGGAGACCTACTACTTCCTATGGTGGAGTTTGGATTAAAACTCAAAGGGGACAAAGTTTAGAAAAGAATGGGATGGGAGAAAAGTGGGTTAGGGACATGGAAAGAGCCGTTAGTCAACAATTTAATCATGTATGAATTCGTAATGTAAATGTTTTATATATATATATATATATATATATATATATATATATATATATTATCTATCGTTGGCCAAAAGTAATTAAAGATTAGAGATACGAGAGAAAACGAAAGTTTGAACTTGAAACTTCAATCTAAATTCCTGAGTTAATTATTGTGTGTGGATGTGTTTAATTTATCAATTTGAATAGTCTTGACCTTGACCTATAAATGAATATTCCAAATAATTAACCTTAATTGGCATATATAGAAGAGAGGTGAAAGTTTTTTATTTTTTTTTAAAAAAAGGAAAAACTGTGAAAAAGAAAAGAGAATATTGAGGGAGAAATGTAACGCTTTTGAGAAGAACTTACATGAAACTGCAATTAACAAAGAGAGCGAGGACAATATTGTAGGACATTGGGGACCCCATGTTGAACTCAAAACGGACTCTTTGAGACCACAACCCTTTAGAAATCTCACTCTCTTTATGGAAAAAGGGCAAAAAAAAAATAGCTGTATGCATTGGGGTATGTCCAAGAGCAGACAAATCTCAAAAACAGTGTCTCACACCACTGTGCGCATTGCGCACCCAAGAGCATCGCAGAAGCAAGCTACAGGAATCGCCGAAGCTGAAAAACTACACGAACACAAGCTAAACAAATCCTTTAAGCAAGGAAAATCCATCATCAAAGTCAAAGAAAGCCTCAAAATTAAGAAAACCAAGTAATTACTTCATTTCTTTTCTAATCTTAAATCTTCTCTATGGTTACAATCAATGAGACTTCCAAAATATCCCAAAAAAAAAAAAAAAAAGAAGAAGAAGAAGAAAGTAACAAAGGGAAGCATTTTCCATCTCCTTTTTTCCTTTCTTTTCCCATTAAACAAACACCATAATTAATTATTACGCTTCCAAAAACCCAGTCATCCTAAGAATTGAATTCCTCACTTGGCTCAAATCCCGCCCCTTCAAAGTCCTCCCGTTCCCGGTACACACCGAGAAGGCCATTTTCCCAGCGATTCTCCGGCCAACGATCACATGAGGCGGCTCCATTTCTTCGTCTTCCTCCGAATTATCATCAGAATCCACGGACCGGAAAATGGTCTCCGGGATATTCACCGGAAGCGAATTCACAATCATCTGATTCTTGCTCTTCTTCGACTTGGCATTACGCATCCCCCTCGAATTGTGCTGGCGGTCATCGTCGTGGACGTCGGTGTAAGGAGAACTCCGGTGGCGGTCGTTCTCGGAGAAGATTATGTCGGATTCTTGGAACTCTTCAGCCATTAGGGGATGGAGGAGTTGGAGTTGGAGTTGGAAGAGAGACAATGAGAAGTTTAAGGTTTGGGAATGAAACAGTGGAGGTTGGGATTTATGAGAATCTGAATCGTAGTGAGTACACTTTGATTGGTTTGTGTTGTCATATGGCGTCACCATAAAGGCGTTGAGTGCGGTCCCAGCTTTCTTTCCTTTCTCTCTCTCATTTCTCTTGTGACTTCCATTTCTATTAGTCGGCTGCCTAAAACAGCTCTCATTTACTTGTGGCCCACGGATTCTTTTTTCATTTACTTGTTTATTACCTTCTTTCTATTCTAACTTGTACACCTAGTTGATTGGGCTGTAATTCAGATTTAATTTGTATTTCTGCTTCCATCTTTACTTTTTAATTTTACCACCACTATGTCTACATCCATGGTTTTCCGTTTACTCTTTGCAGGTTGGGTTATAGCTAGGTACATGAATTTCACCAACAATATATCTTTTCCGTTCACTCATTAATGAAGATTAATGCATGATTTGAATTCAATTCTTGTATTGGATTCTCAAATGTAGCAATTAGGTTTTGTCTTAAATGCTCTAGGAGATAAGATTTCTAGCTCATAAGTAATTATAAATCGTGTGCTATATATGATTTGATTTTGTTCTTGATTCCATCGAGCTTACTTGTAAGAGGGGTTATCGTGAGATTTATTTGCAGTCACATATTCTAGAAATCATTTCTTTGATGGTTTTCCATTTTTCTAGAATCAGATATACGTATATTCGTTATGAGAAACTTTATAATTGTGAGAACTGAAAGAAGGGATATTTGACTTTTAACCTAGGTTTTGAGACTTCTCTAGCCTTGTATGCGAGATGGGCAGATAAGTGATTATTTGTAATCATTTGATTAATTTGCAATCTTTCATTCTCTCAGACCAGAGTCACTAGAATATTCATCCATCACTTTTACAACAATATTAGACTAAATGTCATGCACGTGTTTCCCATTCACCGATTGCTGTAAGCTTTGCGATCTTTAGCGCTCTACATGAGATTAAAAGTATCAGTTCCATATGCATGAGTCGTTGCCAAAAACTTGTTGTAAAGTTTTTACTTTCTCTCAGACATAGAATCACCAACTCATAACTCTTCTAACAGGGTCCCAAGGATGACACCTTTAGACTAACCTTTAGACTAAATTGATAACGCATGAGCAGGTAATAAAATAGAAAAAACAAACTTGTAAAAAAAAAATTAAAAAAAGCAACAAAATTAAGAAGAAAGAAAGTGAATAACATAAATATACATGACCTTACTCGCAGATAAATGATTTTATTAATTTAATTTAGTAATATCATGAACGTCTTCTCCATTCACCGATTGCTGTAAGCTTTGTGATCTTTAATGCTCTGCATGAGATTATAAGTCTTAGTTCCACATGCTTGCCAAAAACTTGTTGCAAAGTTTTTACTTTCTTTTAGATATAGAATTACCAACTCAAAACTCCTCTACGAGGATCCCAAAGATGACACTTTGATAGTTAATATTTATTATGAAGGTCTCATGCTCAAATTTCACAACAAACAGGTGGGCTGAGATTTATGGGATGGAGGCAAGCTACCATAGTTTTGTAGCTTTTGTGAATAACAATTCTTTCTCCTGGGTTTTCTTCTATTTTACTGGCTGCTTTTTTATGGCATAGCTTTGGTTAGATCTAGTTTATAATTTCCTTTATTTTGGAAATAGAAGAATATAGTAATAATTCAAATCCCTCTTGTAAAAAAAATTATAAAAATTAAACCTTAAAGCTTAAGCAAATTAATTAATAGTACACGTTCCCTTGTTTCATAAGTATATTATTAATTTCATTATGAGTCACTCATTCTCATAAATGGAAAAGAATAAGAAGCATATTACAAAATAAATAAATAAATATATAAAAGAATTAGAAGCATTCACGGGTATACATGTTGTCATGTGCATTAATTATTCAATACATTTTTTGGGATAAAAAAATTATTATAAACTGAAGATGACACTTTTTTCCCCTATTTTGGCGTTAAATGGTGACACTTTGGTCTATACTTTTCGAATGTAATTAATGATGAGAAGGAAATGGTCCATGTTGATAAAAATGTTGTCATCTTGTTTGCAAGAGTAGACTGTGTTTTTGACATAACGAAACCATGTCATTAATTTGTAGAAGAAAAATATATGTGCAATAGTGTCTTCATATATATATATATATATATTGGTCTAATTAATATATGTAAGCAAAATTAAATTACGTGTTAGATTATATTCAAGTTCAACACGTAATATAAGAGAGTTCATTACTTAACGAATAGAGGCATTAATTTTTTAAACATGATAATACGTGGAGGATAAAATTTATGACCGAGATTACCAGTAACTTTTTTCCTTTCTTTTTTTAGGGCTAAAGTCAATTATATGCTCATATCCGTTTCATGAGATTGACAATTTCTTTTCTTTTTCTTAATCTGAATTTGACAATTCATTAGTCAGAAGTAAAACCATTTTCAGAACGCTATTGGTTTTTGGCTGATACATGGACAAATCAATCCTTAAATTAACATGTAGAATTTTTGTTGTTGTTGTTGTAATAATATGTATGAAGATTTAATACAAATCTATAAGTACTATTGTAAATATTTGTTGAGACTTGTGATATGTCATGACCTTGAAATGTTGCATCATCTTATTCTAAATTTTTACATACAATACAAAATAACAATAATTATGAAAATAATTATGGTTCTTCTGCTTAATAAAAATAGTAAAATACAATAATTATAAGTCTATATATTTTGGGAAATATTCTCTGTCTTAAATTGCATAATATACATCAAAAAATGTCTGGCAAACCCACATATAGTTTAAAGTATTACCATAAAGTACGAAAGGGCATGTGCTCCAGTGATACTATGATCATCCACAGAATTTGTTTCGAAGCCAGAGTTATAATTAAAGTTTTTTTTTTTTTTTTAAATACATTACCATTAAGTAGTTTAACAAGATTTTGAAAAGTCAGCTATAAGTCTATAATGTTGGAGATAATCTTAACGAGTACAATTATAGTAGTTTATAGTAGTTGGATATTCATGTGCTATAATAAGGTGTGGCAAAGGAGGAAGTCAATCAAATTAGGCAAGCCAACAAGTCCAGTGTCAGGCATTTGTGGAATGAGGTCTGTGAACTTGCACAATTAGTTCTCATACTCAAGCACAACAATATAAATGGGAGAAACTAGTAGCCCCATTTTATAAGCAGAGTGTTGATGCATCAATGAACCTAAATGGAGGAGGGGATATTAGAGGAGTGATCAGAAATGCTCAGGGAGCTTTTGTGGCTGCATGGTCAATGCTAGTTGAGGACAGTATATCAGTGGAGGTCCTTGAAGCAATGACTTGCAGGGAAGCGGTTTGTTTGGCTTTAGAGTATGATATTTGTGTGGAAGGAAATGCATTGGGAGTTATTAATCAGGTTCTTAAGCATAATCACAACAATCTATCTAGCACGCTTCTCCTACCAAGCTCCGAAAGGATCCAATGGATAACACCTCACGATGAGTCATTAGTGATTTTTTTTTTCCTCTTTTAGGCTAAAATACCATTATTAGTCGTAGATTGCTCCTTGATATTAACGACTAGTAATAGTGCTTGAATAAATAAGTTACAATTGAGTTTACTTTCTTTTTCTTTTGATGTGAACTATTGAATTTACTTTCATATTCTACGGTCGGAACCTTCCATAATCCTCTCATGACAAGAAGAAATAAATCATGCGAAAGACAAGACAAGTCAGTCCTCATTATTTTTCTTTCAATTATTATCTAGTTACTCAAGTAGTGGGTTACTTTTTCCTTCTTTTTTTTATTGATTAGATACTTCTAATTCAAAGTTCATATTTTACACAAGTTTTTAAAACTGAGTGAACCATTCCACATAAAAAAAAAAAAGGTATGTCATTACCCTAAAAAAAGTTGAGTAATAGTGAATATTTCACACCAAGAATTATGCTTACATGTTTTTTTCTCTCTTCTTTTAGTTTATCTTTTCTTAGAAAAAAAAAAGAACTTATTTATAATCCTTATAATCATAATTTATACAAATTTCTTTTTGGAAGTTTTGTTTCTTATACATAATAGTGGTTCGATAGACATTAATATGGGAAATTTTATTTCTTATTTTTTCAATTAGAAAAAATCTAGCTCCATCTATTTTTTTAGGGAAAATAAAAGAAATGCATTAAGAAGCAAATTTATTAAGAGTACATTAGAAATAAAAGGAGGGTGAAACTCCACTCAAATATTTACATCATCAAACTATTGAGACCAATGAACAAGTCAATAGGTAATCATAATGCAAACAAAATGAATACATAAANTTTTATATGCAATACTAATACCTTGTCGAAGCCATCTTATTTAGTTTTCTTTTTGGTAAAATTTTATTAGTTTTTCTTCGAGAGGATTTGAGAGAAAATCTACAGTTGAGGATCTTCCTTTGACAATGGATAAATTTTTAACTATTATAATATAATATAATATTTTAAGAAAATCTTATAACGTGTGAATGTAAACTCCAAAGATTGTACGGAACTTAGAATTGCTTCCACTCCTACGTATAATTGAACAAGGAATTCAAGGCAGATTTGCCGTAATTGCGAATAGCTAAAGGCAACTTAAATAGCCTTGTGTAAAATACAAGCTTCACAAAACTAACAATTCGTTTTGATAATTTGGCTATAATTTTAAATTTAAATATAAAACTCAACCATTTTAATACGATTTGACTACAAACTCTTTGGATCAAAATTAACAATCCAAATAAAAATGTCAACAAAGATATGCATACTTCAAAAACAATGATTTCTCAAGCTTTTATGAACAAATACCATGACAAATATGAGATGTGCAAGGAATATATAATTTTTTGATGTGTTAGAGGGTCATTTAAGATATTACATTCATTTAAAGGAATCAATTATGTAAAATCATTTTGATAATAATTAACAAAGATACACTTATTTTTTAAGAATAAGATTAGAGATAATTATAAGAAAAAATAGAACTACAGTTAATAAGAGTTAGAAAGAGAATACAAAAAAAATACATCATTGAATAATGATAATTTAGTTTATAGATCATATTTAGATATTAAATAAGATATATTATTAGTAAAATATGATGTAAAAATAATAGCTCCTAAAATTTATCTATCATTTATAATTGCATTATTTTTGTTTTGGTCATATAGACTTGCATTGTATATTTTCTTTCAGAATAATAAAGAAATGAATGGTGATTAATTAATTGACATTTTCTTTTGTGCATGTTTTATGCATAAAAGATATAAAAACAAAGAAAGAAGAAAGGGAATATATTCCAAGAATAATGAAAATGGAAGGAAAATTATCCGCGTAGAGTGTAGAGAGAAAATGAAATGAGAGATGTTATTTAATAGGATACTTGACGTAGATGCATGTACCTTTTTTTTTTTCCTGAGAATGACAGACGGCAGCTAATTAAAGTTTGGGATAATCTCTAACAAGTTTTACTTTTCTTCTTCATTTATTGATGATTTGAGGAATGAGACTTTACATCTTAATTATTGATGCGAAATTAAGTCCCAACATATAAAAGTGAAGAATTTAGTCCATTAATTTTAAGTAATCATGGTATTCTATTCTATTCTATATATATAGAGTTATTGTACGTAATTGAGAAAACGAAAGATTTGGAATTATTGTTCTTAACATTTAGAGTGTATCATTGTCTAACCAACTAAATCAAGGTAGACGCATAATCTGACTTCAAACAATTCTTCAAAGGATGAGTTTGTGATACCACTAGCACTAGTTGTGAAGAAAGTGGACGCATGGCTTTTCCCTTAATTTGTTGGAAATCTTTTATGTATTTAATATTCTTTTTCCATTTACTTAGTATTAGCAGTTAACAAAAATATGTTGTTAATAAATAAAATTAACTTTTTTGTTTTTGGTTACATGATAGCACGTATAGTGCCTCAAATCATTGACCTCTTGATTCGAAACATTTTTTACCAACATAATAATTTTAGGTATTGATTTACGGTGTACCAGGAAGTAAATAGAAAATAAATTCTCCAAAAACTGAATTTTAGTTATTAATTTACGCAATACAGTGGTTTGTGCTAAATAATCAGTAAATAGAGTAATTTATAGTGTTCGAGATAATAAATAAAAAATTAATTATCCTAGAATTTGATTTTAGGAGATTTCTTATTTTCTTACAAACAAGCCCTAAGCCCACAGTCCTAACTGATTATGAGCCTATTAAAATTGCCCACCAGCTAGTCACACCCCAAAAACTGCAGCTACCCAATTTTTTTTATCAAAAAGGAAAAATATCTATCGGCCCGTTTAGCCCATAACACATTTTGGGCCGGACTGGGCTAGATTTTGAATGGCCCGTTAAGAAAACCCGATTTGAATCCGTTTTGACAGCTCTAACTGTCACCATGTCCGAGCTATCATATTCCTCCTCCTCTGTCTCACCCTCTTCTCCAATTAAACTGATGCACTATTCATTTCTTTCTCTCAAGGCTCAATAGCTCGCTGGGATTTTCTCTCTCTGTAAATTTCTGACACTATCTATTTTCAGCATTGAGGAAGACAAATTAGCAACACAGTTACATAGGAGGAGGCTTGGGTAGTGGCAGTTTCTCAAGTTGCTGCAAAAGATGCTTAGACAGTAGACACCCTCGTTTCCAGCACATAAGCAAACGTAGCTGGCTAAATGGGTTACTGACTTGTCCATTAGTTTTTGAACCTTTAGCAGCACAAAGGTATGATTTTTCCCATCTTACCTTAGCCAATTTGGAACCAATTATATCGATGGAATTAACATTTGTTTGATGTGGGTTTTTTAAGGTTGTTCCTTTTTTCTTTCTAGAGAGATTAGTTCGACGGAATTAAATTGGAATTTATCTGATAATTGAGTTTCAATTTCGTGATAACAAGGCTCTGCCGTTGGTGATGATAATGTGAATACATCAGTTGTCGGGATTGTCTTGTCTCTCCCAATACAAGTGGAGCTTTCTCATTAATGATAACTGTCATATTAGTATGTTAGTCTTATCCTTAAAGGATATTTTCTTTTCAGTGTTCACTTCTTGGGGTTGTTCTGGGCTTTGCTAGAGAGATGTAATTCAACTGTTTGATAAAATGTGTAGATGGGATTTGCATTTTTTCTTTGGGTTCCTTTCAGCAGCCAGTAATAATTCTGTGAAGGGTGGCAGGTGGCTAGCTACATAGTCTCTTCATTTTGCAAGTTCAATATATATATATATATAATATAAGTTTTCCCCATTTATGCTGACCCTATTTTTTACTTTCCCCACTTTTTCTTTTATTCCTTTATTCTTCTTTAATCTAGATTTTAAGGATGGTGAGTTGTTGAAGCATACTACAATTAGTTCATTATTGCTTTTTAAGACTATTTATACTCTATTCTCTTCATTCATGTGTATTATGGTTTTATCTTTTTATTATATTTTGTGAAGTGGTCTGAGCTTTTTGATGTAATGAAGATTTCTTCAATTGAGGAGCTGTGCTATGGGGAAGGCTCTTTTGACATGTACCGATCTTGGGTCCACTGGTTTTTAAGATGAAGAAGAATATGATGATTGTTCAATGTGAAAATTCAATGTCTTGCCAAATTCTCTCATCAGGAGTATGCCAGGTAATGGCTGAACTACTTGATTCTTTTTGAGGGTAAAAGCCATTTCTATATAATGTTTTTGATTCAAAGCTGGAATGGTGCTTTAGGTTAAGACAGCTACTGGAGCTCTTGGGTCGGGGCGTAAAATGTCAAATAGAAGGATAACTGTCACACAGAAGGTTATATCATTTACCATTAGGGCAAAGCAAAGCAAGAATAATTACATTTATTTTCTTCAGCTTAATTCTGATTTAAAATATTCTGAATTAGACTAGTTTTGGTTGCAGAAAAATTTAATTCACTGTATGCTGGCTGTTACTAATGTCCAATCCTCCCATAGCCGAAGTGAAAGAGCACTAGTTAGTCCCAGAGAGCTTGAGAAGTAGGTTATTACTTTCTAATCATATGTTGCTTTATACTTCGGTTTCCTATTTTCTGTTTTACCATTTACTTCTTGCTTCATTGTCTATTCTTGGTTGTATGAAATATCAGATGTATGTTTATATAGCTGTTTTTCATATGGTCTTCATTCAATTGCAATGCAGAAAAGAAAGGAAAAAATCTGGAAAGAAAGAGCACCACTTGTGGCAAAGAAGAGATTCGGCCCAATCTGGGCAAAAGGCACTCAGTCTTGTCAGAATTGTATGTTTAACTAGCTCTTTCTTTTCGTTCAGAATCTTAGATTTGGCCTTGGGATGGCCAATTATTTTGAATAATTTTAAGTACTGAAGGACCGAAAATAGTTCACTGAAGAATGGCAGACAAAATCTGATATATCTATTGATTTACATTTGTCCTGTCCATTGTGAATTTTGAAATGCCAGGTGTCTGAACTCCCTAATGAGAAAGAGGCCGTTTATGGAGCATTAGACAAATGGACAGCTTGGGAGATTGAGTTCCCATTGATTGCAGCGACTAAAGCTTTAAAAATCTTAAGGCAAAGGCGTCAGTGGGTTCGAGTAATTCAAGTATGACCATTGCATTATGCTATATCCTAAAGAATATATATTTTTTAATTTTTAATTTCTTAAATTTTTTATTATATTACTGACCTCTTCATTTCCTTTTCAATGTGACTGAAAATTGGACAACTAGTATATAAGTTCAATTTGTTTGAGAATTGTTCTCTACTGGATAATATCAATTTCTTTCCATAAGTTATCCTGTTTGATATTCTCTCCAAGAATTTTATTTTGTTGTACCTTTTGATATTCTTTATCACAAATCATGTCTTTAATATTGAATAGTGTTACATTACGAATTTCTTTTCTTCCTAATAATGTGTTGTCCATCATTACTTGCATGTTTTTATTCTTCTTGAGAAATGTCATTCAATTTCTGTTTAGGCCATATAAATAATTAAATATGCATGAGTTTTGTCAGTATCTCAGCGTTGGCAATTTATGTACATTTAAGTATGAATTAACATGAACTTTCATGTTAATGGTGCTTCTTTTGCTTGAGGGCCCTAATGATCTAATGTTTAGATAAATACTTACTGCAAATAAAATGGATGTTATTGTATCTTTAGGTTGTTGATTGTGCCAAATGGAAAGGAATTTTACTGGATACTGATTCTCAACACTACTCAGGTGGCAAAGTGGTTGTTAAGCAAAGGTCAAGGAACAACAATGGGAACTTATGACACCCTCCTTCTGGCATTTGATATGGACCGAAGAGTGGATGAGGCAGAATCATTGTGGAACATGATTTTACATGCACACACACGCTCTCTCTCGAAGAGATTGTTTTCCAGGATGATCTCGTTGTATGATCATCATAATATGCCAGATAAGATCATAGAGGTATCGATCTTTTAGTACCACCCATCCCCCTACACCTTTGCATGAATTTGTTCATCACTCATCACTTCTTGGTTTGATTCTTTCTCTTTTATTGAACTTCTGCTAGCTTGAAGATAATGGATGAGTTATATTGCAAGATTCTTATGACTAAATTTTCTAATATACAAGTTCAGGTATTTGCAGACATGGAGGAGTTGCGCATGAGACCTGACGAAGATACAGTCAGGAGAGTTGCACGCGCATTTGGAAAACTAAACCAAGAAGAGAAGCAGAAAATGGTTATGAAAAGATATGGGCTTAAATGGAAGTACATTCACTTTAACGGTGAACGGGTTAGAGTGAGAGGAGAAGCATGGGATGAAGATGATGAATCAAGCAATTGAAATGAGATTGGATGTCATTGAGGACACAATTAGATCCTCATGTTACATTCTGTGGCTGTTGCATCAGAGAGTGATCGATTCAGTTCATTGTCATTCTTAATGACCAGTCTCCGGTATCTGTGATGTATATATACATATATTTTCTAACATGTAGGCTGATAAGATGTGTTAATTATAGTTCAATGTATGTGATACTTTGTAAGCGAGGTGCTGGTTTGATGTTAACCTCTTACTCTTTGAGGGTATGTTTGAACAACCTTCAACCAACATGAGGCAGCAAGGGGATTGAGTTTTTTGGCTTTATGTTTGTGTGTTGTTATTTTGTGCCTTTCAGCCTGGTAATATATAACCTTAAACCATACAAAAGTCATTGCCTAAAAATCAAATAGTGACATGAAAGTAAGTAATATAGCTCATGACCATGTACAAAATGACAAGTAACAAATGGTAAAAGGGAAGTTATAAAATAACGGAATTGGTTGTATAAATTGTGCGATTGAATTTTCCAATACCTTTAGTTTTACTCCAATGGCTCTAGCTAGTATTTTCACCATGCAAATTTACATAAGTAATGGAACTGGCAACCGATCGAGTGAAAGTTAAAGACCTTTGATTTATTCAATTTATTAACGGTGCTATACGTGTCAAGAAAAGTTACAGAAACTCTTACTGTAATTCATGTGTTAAGTATTACTCATTTATTGGTTCCTTTTGGAAAATGATTGACACGGAAAAGAAAATAAGAGGAAAGAAATTGAAAAGAATCTAGACATATTATGTAATAATATATTGTCTTATAACAAAGTATTTAATTTTTGTTATATCTAGATTTATTTTTAAATATTTTAAAAATATTTTTTTCTCAAAACTATTCAATTGAAAATTATTTGGAAGTTTGATTTGTTAATGGTAATTGAAAATGTTTAAGAATGGATCACAGGCTATATGATTTTTATGTTCATATATTTAATTAGTTATCATATGTAATTATTGTATTTAAGCTTATAGGCCGCTCATGTTATTGATATTTTGATTGAAACATGAAAAGAGAAAAAATCTGCCCTAACGAAGAAAAGCAATAGTTGTTGGCTTAGCAAACAAATCTAATCCAGCTGATGCTTGATCCTCCCAACTCTTCCACATATATAATTATTAAATAGCATGTATAGATAAAACACATACCTACTTATATTTTAATTGAGAAAGTATGGATAAAATGATTCAATATTTTTTTTTTGATTGCATGGTCAAAGAAGCACTATTAGATGAAGGCTCAGGAATGACTTATGCTAAGATCCTCGCATGTAAAAGCTCTTTGGGTTTGAAGCGTGGACAAAACACATACCCACTTATACTTTCTACTGAAATTTCATTTTAATTGTGAAAGTGAAGACTTAAGGATTCAATCTTTCAACCGCTTGGTCTAAAATGTTTTGATACCATGTTAAAAAGTCATATCACCAAAAAGTGTAAGCTATTAGGTGGATCCCAAGAATGATTTTATATTTAAACACTCACCCCCTTCTCCGATTCAAATCCCTTTAATTGTGAATGAAGTCGCTATTTACTTACATGTAAAAAAAAGATACATCTAACTTTATACACATGTACATAATAGTGAATGGACTTCTGAAGTTTCAATGACTATAAAGTTAGTTTTGGTATTTTGACAGTCATGTACACTTTACATGACTTAAAATGGCTGAGTCAAATTAAAAATTAGGCACGTCTAAATCTATGAGCTTTTAAATGTTTAAGAGATAGATAGACAAAAATCATAACTTTTGTCAAAATAAAAAAGATTAAATCGTTCATTTTAAAGATGGGGACCAAATTGTTCACTTTCTTAAAATAGATGGACCAAAATTATAATTAAGCCATATATCGCAATTAAGAGAGCCATTGTCTCTTGAAACACCCCCGTAGTTTATTTTTAATACTAGTAGAACATTATCATGCATTGGGGTTCTTGATATATGGGTTTTCCTTTTTCACTTTGCAAGTATTGTGTTTGTTAGTTTGCCTTATACTGTTTCAAGTTCATGGCGTTTTTTTTTTTCTTTTTTCTGAAGATTTTATTTAAAATTTAAAAATTATGGAGATGGGGATGTGGAATGACTCTTACCTTCACTCTATCCTAAACATATATCATTTAATTAAGTCTTGGTTTGGTATTGTTTATTAAGAATAAGCTGTTGGGTTTTACTAAGTGAAGGACAGCACTATCAACCCCCTCTAAATCCAGTCTCGGAGACTAATTAAGTAACCATTGCTTTTGAAATTAGCACAAAGCTCACAAAAAATTGAGTGACCAAGTAGTAGTCAAAACAATTAGCTCCATGCTAAAATGCTTAATCTTAGCCATACAGAAAAATTATTCCATGTAAACATTTTCATGTACTTTTCTAGTATGACACAAATTATGTACCTTAACGGAATTAATGACTTTGACTCTTACCGAGTCACTCTATTTTTTGTGAGCATCACACCGATTCTAAAAATAAGAGTTACTTTTGCTTAGAGGTAGAGGGGATGATAGCACTAAACAACCCCCCCTCCCCGGTTTTAATGGGATGGTATGGCACTATGTCTCCTCCACACTTTAAAGGGGTGGTAGCTTATTAAGACCCATGCTTTTTATATACTAATAAATTCCAAACTTAATCTCATAAACTCTTATACAATTTGAAGTTGTAATTGTTGATTTCCTTAAAACTTGTTCTCGTAGAAATTGAGTCAAGAAATCAAATACTTTCCACGAGAGTGAAAAATGCAAATTACAGAAAATGGAGAAAGTATATGCATCAAACAACCCTAGTTTTATGATTAAGGTAGGTGCCATCAGACTTAAAGATTACTGGTGATGCTTAAGTTCAAGTACTGAAGGTTTTGGAGCCCTTCTAGTTGTCAAAGACTTCACCTTCAGCCACCGATGCTAAAAAAATAAAGGGATAGTAGGAAATGTATCGAAATACAGGGATGCTTGATGACGAAGGAAACCAAAGAAGGACGTAAAGTAACAGAATCATGAAAATGAAGATGGTACCCAGGACTAGAAAAGTGGTGGCTAGCACATGGAGTTGACAAATAACCAAGTATACGCCTGCCAAAAATGCCAAAGACAGTGTGAAGAGAGTGATTCCCAGAAGGGGCCTTGCCAATTGAAGAGCCCGAAGCACCAAATGGAGATCTCCTAGTTGTGTCCAAATGAGTATGATGGTGACACTAATGGCACCATACATAGATATTGTGATGGAGATAATGTATAAGTGAAACATGTTGTGATTTAGCATCTTTGCCATGCCTTTCCCTGGATCAGAGTCATTATTGCCGCCCGGGATTGTAAAACCAGCTGCAAATGTAGCCGTGATTATAAGGGTTGAAAGCACGATTAGCGTGTTCACTCTGTCCTTATAGTTTTCCATGTTGGGGGATTTCTTGTGTTCTGTACTTTGAAGGGGAATCCTTGCTGTGCTTCCCGGTGGACTAGCTCGTTGTGCACCGGCAGATTTTAATGCAATCCATGCTAGTCGCTGCAAATGTACATTTTCTGTTACAAAGTGGAACCGCTGGCAGAGAAAGCATTCAAGATGGTTGAGCTATGATTGTAATTTGTTTTATTAAACTTTGGAAAGAAAGAGAATTACCTTGTAAAACATTCAAAATAGTTTATTTCGTAAATCAAAGATAAATATTGTATTAGGTTAAGTGGTATGAATGTATATAACATAAGCAGAATAGATGAGTCTAACAAAGGAAAAAAATAAAATTAGCAGGTGGGATAATATTTTAGTGAGCTCATGTGCCTAGTTAGATGAGAAAAAATGAAATTTTTTCCAATTGTTATTTCCCTTTCTGTTATAGAATTTTTCTTGTACTAATAATTATGAAAACAGTATACTGTAATGAGAATCTCATTAATTTTTGAAATGGTTGCTGTAGGGAATTTATTTGATGGGTTTGCTATGTTAATGTTACACCCCTCAAAAGTAAGGAGTAGGAATATCACCCCCTCTAACTCCAATTTTGAGAGAAAAATCAAATGACGCACTACAAGTCAAACTAGCTAGTTCTATGCTATAACTATTAATTTTGGCCATATATATGAAAAGTACAATTCAGTATAACATTCTTATATACCTTTTCTATGTAGCGCCCAAATTATACATTTTAATAAGAAACTAACAGTTTTGATTGATTCATTTAATTTTTTATGAGCTTCGCAATGAATAAAAGGAGTACTTACTTCCGCCTAGAATTGGAGGTAGAGAAAGAGCAACAGCACTACCCCTACTTTTAAAGGGGTGGTTGGTTAGAAACTAAATTTTTAAATTTTCAACTACTTACCTGCCGCAGAGATGGATTTTCTTCAGCAACTTTCACAGCGGCGTCAAGAGCTGTTTGATTCTCCCAGTTTTTCAGAGCGAGATCCACCCTCTTGTCCCATGTTAAGGCATGAACAACTTTTGGATGGCAGTGAAGGGTGGCCAAATGCAAGGGAGTGTTTTCATTCTTATCCTTTTGATTTATCATCTTCTCAAGTTCAGGAGCTTGGAGGATGTACCATACCACATTAAGTTTTCCACTTTGAGCAGCAATGTGAAGAATATTTTGGCCATTAAAATCAAGCATCTCAAAGGGATCAGGACAGTATTGTAGCAACTCCATAACCACTTCAATATGACCTCCATCAGATGCCAGATGAAGTGGGAAGAAGCCATCGCTGTCCCTTTCAAGGGAACAAGAGGCACACTTTTCAAGTAAGTAACGAACGCCTTCAAGGTAGCCTATAGATGCAGCATAGTGAAGAGGAGTCCTTCCCTCTTTATCCCCCCTTAGATGTTTCCATTCTGGCTTCCTGCTCAGTATGATATCTAGCATATCTGGCATATATAAAGAAGGTATTGTTTAGAACAATTCAAAATCTTAGTAGAATTCTATTCAGTTGTAAAGGAACACTTCGTTGAAATTAAAGCAATGTTACTTACAATTTAAAAATTATTCTGCATGTAATGTATATCAGTATTTTGGAAATTGTATTTTTTTTTTTATATGATTCGAAAATCATTTCTTTCGAAAAGATTCATTTCATTTGAAAAAAAAATAAAAAACTTCTAAAGGCATCAAATCATTTAGGTTGTGTTTGAATGAGGTATTTGACAAATTATTGTGTATTTTAAATACATGTAATTGAAATGTAACATTTTAAATACATGTATTTATAAAATACCTTATTTAGATACACTCTATTATAAAACTAAAAATTATAGTTAATTATTATAAAAGAATGAAATAGAGAGAAGCTCAAAAAGAAAAAAGAAAAAAGAAAAAAAGTAAATACAAAATGATAATACTAGAAATTTACAAACAGGCATTTACACCGATGCACAAATACAATGCACACTCACAGTCATAGTGCACACTCTTTCTTTTCTGCTACAATACAAGCCGACGACGAACTCCTAGCTGGCAAAGATTCCTTCTACCTCTTCCTGTACTACCCCTTTCTTATCTCTTGTTTTCTAACAAAACAAACCCTAAAAAATTTGTACTATTGAAAGAACAATTCCGGATATCAGAATTGAAATCAAAGCCAAAGCCATGCCGTTTCTCCGATAGCTACCACTTTCAATCAGACCTAATAACTATCTATTTGGACTTGGTCTTCCGGGTATTGTAGAAGAAAGGTGATGTGCGGAGGAGTGTGCAAGTAAGGAGTTGCGAGGAGAGTGTGAGGACTTTGACATTGAAATAGAGAGGAGGGGCATGGGAAGCAGTGGGAACGGGTGGCATAACCGCATAAGAGTCCCGAAATGGAAGAGAATTGAGTAGGAAACACAACCAGCTCACCTACACATCCACACCATAACCGCATAGGAGTTTCGGAGGCTCCAGGAGGGGGAGGGGTATCGGGTGCTGAGGAGAAAAGAATGAATTTTAAATATACACTATTTTAATTGAATTTGAAATACACTGTATTGTATTGGAGTTTTGGAAGTCACTCTAAAATTATATTAAAATTTTAAAAATATTTTAAAAATTATACAAACAGAGTAATTAAAAATTGATATTTCAAATACACCCTACAAATACTTTACACTCTATAAATACCTCATCCAAACACACCCTTAAATTTTACATTTAGTTGATTTTACACTTACCTCCCATCTATTTTGAAGACTTATACTTATCTCCTATGTATTTTAAAAACACTGTAAACATAAATCTATTTGTAATGAAACCACTGAGACGATAGTGAAACGGTCAAATTAATGATAAATTAAGAGTGAGTTTCCAAAATATCAGTCAATATCTCTAATTTTCACAACTAATTAATTCAAGCACCCTCTATGACTCTAATTGGAACTTCTTCCCTCAACTCAGCACATTAAGCCCCCTCCCCCCCGGCGAAAAAGAGAAATCTATTATTTGCTTAATTTACCTCCTTGATAACAAAATAATACTAAATAGTCCAAAAATTATCTAGAACTAGACAAAGATAGGGTGGCAAAATTTTACAAATCATTACAAGGAGACTAAATAAAATATCCATATATCCATATTTCTTTAGATACACAATTAGTCCAATAAAAGAACACCATTAAATTTTGAGTAATAAGATAGTATCAAACAGATAAATTAGTGGCACCGTGCTCAAATCAAAAGTTTAGAAGGAAAATTGTAACTGAAGTTATAAATCAGAGAGGGTAAATACAATTTCCCCTTTTGTCTTTGTTTGGATATATCAGGAGTTAATGTGATTCATTTACCTGCATCCCGCTTCATGAAGGCGGCAAGAAAGGGTGATTTTCCTGCAGGCAGCGCATTGGAGCAGTGCTCCAAAATCTGAATAACAAGTTCCTTATAGCCAGCCTCAATTGCCAGGTACAATGCTGATTTCCCTTCCTTGTTCTCCACATTCAATGCAGCTGCAAAAATAAGTCCTCGTATATTCACTTCCACATTGTCTGCAATTATTGGGGCTTCAAAAACTTTGAAAATCTTATCCCCTTCGAGGCTGCTTCTTATCGAGGCTTCATGGAACATATTATTTCCTTGCTTATTTTCCTTCATTGTAAAATTGTATGTCTTGTCGATAATGTCGTTTGCACTTAATTGGACGGCGCCAGTTCGTAAGCTATGCACATAAGCAGCCAATAAGTTCTGAACAGTAGGGACATGTCCAGCTCTTGCAGCAACCTGTAATGGGGTATCGCCGTTCATGTTTATGGCGTCGAGATAGTGGGGATTCTCTTGCAACACATGCTCCACAACCTCATCATTTCCATGGCTAGCTGCTATATGTAGCAGGGTGCTGTCAAGTGGGCTCTTTAGCTGAAGAAATGCATTCTCTGAGAGCTCCGGTCTCTCTCTATGAGCTCTTACGAGCAAATTTTGGTAACTAGAAGTGTTGCCTTTGGCTAAAAGATATGCAGCCCTTAGCATATTCAAATCCTTAGAGTTGTCATGTTCTTGTGTCCCAAAATTTTGACCACTTACACTTCCCATATAGAAACTCCGTAGCTTCAGTCCCATTTTCAAGTCTGCATTATGAAATTTTATTGTTTCCAAGTCATTATGAAATGTTAGTGTTTCCATGCCTGTGTCGCGACGTTTTTCAGCCTTTATTATTCAAGCTTTCTCATGACCAACCATAATTGATGCCCACTTGAAAAGATTCTGTTAATCGACCTATTATAGCATTCATGTTAGGCACCAAGAAGAAAATCACCAAGTTTTCTACAGAGATGCGTACAGAGATTTAGGTGGAACTAATTTCCCTATGCAAATGTAATAGTTAACCAGTATGGCCATGATTGGCTTAGCCACACACATAGTTGAAATTATTCTTTTATTTTTTTCTTTGTACTTTGACTATATTTTTTGATTTAAATATAGAACTCTCAAGCTTAGTTATAAATTATTTGGTATAGTTGAAGTTATTCGAATTTAATTTTGATACTTTAATGAATCACATACTGCCATATGTATAAAAAAAAATTGTTAAAATCATTTACTGACAATAAAAATGTCTGAGTTACTTGTGATACTTTTTCATTTAATAATAATGTATAAATTTTTACATTGAAAGTTGATTAAATTTAAAGTCATAAAATATATAGAGAGAATTATTGTTAGTTGACTTGAATAAAAAACAAATACTACACGTTGACTAAAAGAAGTTCCAATTTGATGACACTTTAAAGTTAATTTTTAAAATTATTCTCATTGATGACCATTTAAAAAAATAGATATAATGTTTTCTTTCGATTTACTAGGAAAAGTTTCATGAAATTAAAGGAACGAAAAAAAAAAAAGTGCAAGCATCGCAAAAAAATAACTTAAAAATTAAAATCAAAACGCATATGTCATCCTCAGCCCAAATTAAGAGTTAAAAACACTACAACAACAACTCTTGGTTGTATTTTATCTTTTTGCAACCAAATCAAATACTATAATATGAACAGTTTGCGGGTTAAGTAAAACTTACCTGCGTGACTGCGTTTTATAGTATGGCTGACTTGCCCTTAATATTGATATTTGTATTCTCGACGAGCAAGCCTTCACTCCTTTTCCCCTCTGCTTCAAATCTTTACTTCACTCATGGTTTTGAATATTTTAAACTCATATATACTCGTATAATCAAGAAAAAGTATAGGGAATCTGATGCCAAGGTCTCTCTCCCTTCTCTTTTCTTTTCTTCTTTCGCTTTTATTGCCCTCTTGTTCTTCTTTTTCTTTTAATCTTTAACTTTCCGAATATCTGTCTGTTGCTTGCAATCAAAACTATGTAAATGTTAAGTTTCATGTTAAAGACTAGTAATCTACGTGTCTCAAAGGCAAAGTGAACAAAACTTGTCACTTTCTCAGATGCTTGTAACTATCTAGAAGCCCCTTTCAATAAGGTTGTCTTGTACTGTGTTTTCTTTTCTCCAGAATTTTCCTTGTTTCGCTCTGATATTCTGATTTACCAATGAGCTTAGAAGCACATAGAGCAGGACGGACCCCCTGTTACCAGCACCAAAAGGAATTGGGTTGAAATTTTCTCTCATCTTCTTCAATATTGGTTTTCTCAATCCTTCTAGTTTTACTGCTAACTTAATTGCCATATTTATAATGGGCAAAACTTAGATGCAGTCAGGTTATCCAATGAAAACACGTGGACTTCTTTTTCACAATCCAGCAACACACCGAGAATCTGTTACTTGATTATCTCGACGATGTCGTTAACGTTGTCTCTTAGATATTGATTTGGGTAACGGATATTGCTTAGCTGTAAAAAAAATTAATTGGAGAATCGGACAAATTGTACTTAATTAGTAATTGCATCTAATTTCTTTTTATTTTTTGCCATTTATTAATAGATAAATTAAAAACTAGATTTTTTAGCTAATTTACATGAATATTATAGAAGCAAATGTTAATATTGTCCTTTTCTTATTATATGAGGTGTGCAAACATTGGCGTGTACCACTTCATGGCCTCCAAATTATAATATGCTCGAGCCATTGTCTCATGAAATACTCCAACAGCTAATTATTTTTTAATATTCTGTTTGTAAAGACAATTACTTGCAAATAATCATGAGGATGTGTTAAAGTGTATATTTACGCTACTGCAGGTTGTGGCCTACTATTTGAAAGCTAGATTTTGAGAAACTAGATAAAACTTAAAAAACAACATCAGTTATTATATAATTCCAAATAACCTCTGAGTTTCAAAAGTTTTGGCGAACCACTAGCTCCTTCTTTTCGCCTCAGGCTTCTCATTTGGTAGAGAGCCACTTTTCATGGAAACTAATTTTCTTTTCATTTTTCAACGAATGTTAATTTATTTTATTTAGCATATAATTATTAAACATGATAATCACATATTACACATAATAATCATATATTAATTAACAGAAAAATCATATTTTTAACTTAACTACATAGTTTGAAGAGCTTTTTTTTTTTTTTTTTTTTTTTNTTTTTTTTTTTTTTTCATTTCACTATGCAAGTGACCAACCTGAAAATATGTTCAACATTATTAACTTATGATTCATCTTCCCAATTTTTTTGTTCTTATTTGAATGTTAAAATTATTGAGATGGGGATATAGAATGATTCATCTCCTTAAGGTAAGCTGTGCTTTTGTAAACACAATACCTAACTTTTAGACAATTTGAAGATGCTGGAATAGTTTATTTCGTTGAAACTTGTGCTCGTAACCATTAGAGTAGAAAAAAAATTCAAACGTTTTTTCTTCTTTTTTTTTGATAACCAAACGTTTTATTTTAAACAATAATATTATGTCTTTACGAAATTATATTCCTTTTTTTTTCTCCATTTTTGACAACACCACAACTTGAGAAACCCAGAATTTTTAGAGGTTAATTCCAAGGAAAAACTTATTCATGTGCCCTCGGGATATTTTGATTGAAACATGAAAAACTGAACAAAAAATCCAGCTCTAGGACAGAAAAGCAATGATAGTTGGCTGAGCAAAGAAATCAAATCCAGTTAATACTTGACCCCTTCAACTTCTGAAGTAATAGTACTAAAGCATAGCTCTTATTTCTTCTAATACTTGTTCTTTTGATTGCCTTTCAGCCTGGAAACATAATCTTTCATCATATGAAGCTCATCATCACCTGAATTATAAAAATAGCGTCCTAAAAGTTAAACATTATGAGGAAAGGTAAGAATAATCTATGCACAAATTCATACGTAAAAAATGACTATAAATGAATCATTTGATAGATATTATGTTATAGACTAAGAACAACAACAATAATAAGGTGCATCATTAGGCAAAACGTGACATACCAGGCACAGCATCATATTCAATCATGCACTTCACTACTTTTGGAGGGACACATTGCACTAACACTGCGGTTTTAACAAAAGGATCTCTCCAGCATGCGAATACTGCTGTACCATTGCAGTATGGTAGGCAGTCAAATATTCTTTTTAGTTGTTTATAAACTGTCCACCATTTACCTTCTTTGGACCTTTCGTTGGTTATGGCTTTGTGTTTTAATGTGCAGTTATACGTATAAACAAAGAGATATCTGATAACCTAATTCGAGCTTTTATAACGTCGACGGCTGTGGCAAGCTTCAACACCTTGCTCACTGCATTCTTCCAAGATTCTTATGTATTCCAAATGGCCAGCATGACTGTGGTTAGATGTAATGCCTGCTTGGACAACTTGAACTTCACTTGATACAACTAGTAAAACTAGCACAATTACCAGCATGAAAAAGAATCGGGATAAATTTATTGCTCTCATTTTCTTGAATATATGTTTTCTTAGTCGCTTAGGTTTAATTCCATACTTAATTGCAATGGCTCTGGGTAGTATTTGATCTTGTATTTCTAGGCACTAATAACGTGGATTGATTCCACAGATCGTACAGTGATTAATAATATTAAGGGTGATTTAGCATTTTTCGTTGAGTAATTATAAAAATATTTCTAATGATCAAACTTCACAAAGGTAAATCCATACATTCTAAAAATAGGCACTTTATTTAAGAACTAATATATTCTTTTAGTTATATAAGGGATGGAGTTTAAATCGTTGACATCTTTTAAATTATCCAAATCTTTCACCATCGAAACAACACCTAATAATTTATCTATAAATATTATACTGAATCATAAGAATAGGAGCAAATAGTACATTAATTATTTTTGTGTATGATTCAATGATTGCTCAATTATTTTATTTTTCCCTCATAAAACTTTATAAAGTACATGAATTAATATATAATTACAAATGGACTATAAATTAAAAAAGACAATGTGTTAATTAAGTTTTGTAGAACCAATGTAAAAGTAGCTAAGAATGTCACCCATTTGCAACCCATATTGGTCGGTACTTAATTATCTCTCCTTGAAATTTGACTGCCTCAACTGAAAAAGTTCCATACCTTGATTACAAGTAGAAAGTAGATTGCCATTTTCTTAAACACCCTAAATTAAAAGTAGAAAGAAGACAATGATTAATTACCTCAACTGAGTAGTTTGACAATCGCCATCAACCCACCCATTAAACTTATACAGCATCCATGAACTCAGAGCATTTCCCATAGCCTCCAATATCTCATTGGAGAAGCAAATCTCAATGTCAATGCTACCTTCCTCAGCACCACCAAACACAGTAAGCTTCCCATTTCTTTTATTCGCCGTGCTGCTTCGAACCGCCACCGGCTTTCCCCAACCGAAGTCATTACC
Organism: Cercis canadensis; assembly: GCA_003255065.1. NCBI lineage: Eukaryota > Viridiplantae > Streptophyta > Magnoliopsida > Fabales > Fabaceae > Cercis > Cercis canadensis. The sequence continues at coordinate 379,468 of QAOA01006142.1, read as the reverse complement.
ATAAAAATCAAACCTTGGGGAACTACTGTTGAGTAAATTTTAGAGTATGCAACTCTAAATTTACTAGTATTGGACCCAAACAAGTAAACAAATTACTTGTATTATACCCACAATAAAAGACACTACAACACTTTGCAAGGACCATTCACAATTTGAAGAGAAATACAACACTCAAAAGAAAGCTCACAACTCAAGACACCACTCTCATGTAAAGAGATGCCTCACTTTCTCTTACACAGAAAACAAGCTTAGCTACTCCTATTTATAGGTGATGGAAGAGGTGGGAACTACTAGCCTAGACACATGTAGAATAAGCTACAAAGTTCTAGAATAAACTACAACATATCTCAAGGTTTTTAGAATCTTCTAGACAGCTCCAAAGTCTTCTAGGATTGTCTAGTTCATTCATCCAGGTTCTAGGATGCTCTGGAATCTTCTAGAAGCTTCTTCATCCTTCCAGCACCTTCTAGGATGTTCTAGAATTTTCTAGCACCTTCTAGCTCATGCTAGTTTACTCTAGAATATTCTAGAGTCTTCTAGTCTACTCTAGTTATCTCTAAAGTTTTCTAGAAGGGAGAAGACAATGTTGCATACCTTCTTTAACACTCCCCCTCAACACTGACTTCTCCAAAGCGGATTGTCATCCCAAGTCGTTCATGAAGTTTTGAGAACTTTGTGATGCTTCTTCGAACGTCTCAGGTTCTATTATAGCTGCTTCTTCAACTATGGCTGCATTGGCGTATTTGGGATTTGGCCTTCGTGTTCTTGTTGACTTTTAGAGTTGAGATTGTGGAGTTGATTCTTCCATTTCACTAGACCCACATTCTTCGTTTGGTTGTTGATATACGCCAGTTTGCCAAGGATTCTGAGTCACTCTTTGTTCGACATCATTGTTGTTTGGATCTCCTGATTCATTTGAACTTGGTTGAAGTTGAACAATATGCTCCCCCATATTTTGTTGCAGCTTGTCTCCAAATTCTCTCGAGTCTGGCAACACTTCCTTCTCTGAGGACCACCAAGAAGATGCTTCATCAAATACCACATTTCTTGAAGTGTAACATCTTCCACTTGTCGGATCGCAACATTTCCACCCTTTTCTCTGGATTGGTTGAGGAAGTCTGTTGATCACAAAGGTTGCAGTCCTCATTGCTTTAGCCCAAAACCTTCCAGGTACATTCTTTCCATGTAGCATACTCCGACAAATTTCTGCAAGATGCCGGTTCTTTCTCTCCGCTACACCATTCTGTTGTGCCGTGTTGGCACAAGTGTACTGATGACGTATTCGGCATTCATTTAGGTATTGAGAAAACTCACTTGAGCTATATTCTCCCCCGTTGTCTTTACGCAAGCAACGGATCTTCTTTCCTACTTCTCCTTCAGTTGACTCTTTGAACTCTTTAAACTTTGAGAATGTGTCAGATTTTTCTTTCATAAAGAAAACCCACACATACCTTGAGAAGTCATCAATGAATGTCACCATGTACCGCATACCGCCAACTGATGGTTGCTTAACAGGCCCGAATACATCAGAGTGAACTAACTCCAATGGTTCTTTTGCTTTAAACTTCGATTCCTCATATGGCAATTGGTGGGCTTTACCATACTGGCATCCTGCACAGACTGTGTCTGTTCGCACATCTAGTTGAGGAAGCCCTTTAAACATTGACTTCTTCGCCATCACACTTAGCTTGGAATAGCTAACGTGACCTAACCGTATGTGCCATAGATCTGCTGTCTCATTTTTCCTTGTCCTTTCTACATATGCAGATTCTGCTGACATCACGTAAACTGATTCCAATCGCCGCCCCTCCATTGTCGGTGTTTATGAGATTTTGAGGTCACGATACACCTTCACATCTCGGGGACCGAACAAGACATAATGGCCGATGTGAGCTATTGGCAACCTTGAGTTGTCGGCTATCACCACCACACGACTTCCTTTATACTCAGACAAGTTTTACAACTTCTGTTTATCACCTGTCATATGATTTGAGCAGCCCGAATCTAGGATCCAGTCGTTCTTGTAGTCAATATGTTCTGGTGTTGTTACCGTGAGAGCTAATTCTTCTTCCTTTGTAACGAGTAATGCTTCGGCATCCCAACCATCTTCGCTATTCTCCTTAGTAGCAGTATTACTTTCAACAGGCTTTTTCTTGCTCCAACAATCTTTCGCTATGTGGCCTATCTTCCCACAGTTATAACACTCACCATCGAACTTTCTACTATTACCGCGATTCTTTGAAGCTCCCCCTGGACGAGAGCCTCCCTTTCCTTGGTGAGTTTTCACCTTGTCACCATCCTTTTTAGATCCACCTCTAGTATGCCGCTTAGAACTGCCTCTGCTTTTGTTGGTGTAGAGAGCTTCCTCTTCACCCTTCAGCGAGACTCCTCCCATTTGCTTGGCCATAGCTTCTTGACCTGCAAGCAAATTTTCGAACTCAACAAGCAATGGTTGTGTCGGCCATCCTTGTATAGCGGCAACGAACCCTCGATATTCAGGTCTTAAACCATGGATAATTCTCTTTATCCTGGTTTCCCCAATAGGAGCTGTTGGATCTAACTCTGAAATTTCGCGGCATATCGACTTCACCTTGTGAAAATACTGGGCAATCGTCATGTCACGTTGCGCCATCGATAGCAGCTCGTTCTCGAGAAGTTGCAGTCTTGTATCATTCTTCTTTGAAAAGAGTGTAACAAAAGTGTCCCATGCTTCCTTTGGTGTTTTGGCATCCCGAATGTGCTCCAACATTTCTTCTTCAATTGTGGTCTTTAAAGCAAACATTGCTTTGCCTGCTTTAATTTTCCACTTTCGCAAGACGCCATTGGCATCTTCTGCCGCCGGTTGTGTAACTTCACCACCACCGACAACCTCCCAAAGGTCCTGACCTTGTAGGTAAGACTCCATACATGTTGCCCACGTGTTGTAGTTTTTGTTGTTGAGCTTCTTGATTCCTCCAACTACTTGAAGGTCACCCATCGTGCCGGCAAGACTTCGACTATACCGAACAAGTTTGACTATCAAACTTGCAGAGTACCAAACTCCTCACGACTCAAGATAGCTCCACCAAGAACGATCCCTGACCGTCCTGCTCTGATACCAATTATTGAGTAAATTTTAGAGTATGCAACTCTAAATTTACTAGTATTGGACCCAAACAAGTAAACAAATTACTTGTATTATACTCACAATAAAAGACACTACAACACTTTGCAAGGACCACTCACAATTTGAAGAGAAATACAACACTCAAAAGAAAGCTCACAACTCAAGACACCACTCTCATGTAAAGAGATGCCTCACTTTCTCTTACACACAAAACAAGCTTAGCTACTCCTATTTATAGGTGATGGAGGAGGTGGGAACTACTAGCCTAGACACATGTAGAATAAGCTACAAAGTTCTAGAATAAACTACAACATATCTCAAGGTTTTTAGAATCTTCTAGACAGCTCCAGAGTCTTCTAGGATTGTCTAGTTCCTTCATCCAGGTTCTAGGATGCTCTGGAATCTTTTAGAAGCTTCTTCATCCTTCCAGCACCTTCTAGGATGTTCTAGAATTTTCTAGCACCTTCTAGCTCATGCTAGTTTACTTTAGAACATTCTAGAGTCTTCTAGTCTACTCTAATTATCTCTAAAGTTTTCTAGAAGGGAGAAGACAATGCTGCATACCTTCTTTAACAATTACTAGTGCCCAAAGCATTACCAGTAATGGCATTCAGTGTAAACATCTTTGGGTTTTTAACCCAAGTCTCATAGTGGCTCTTAATTTTCTCTTCAGTGTGTGAAGCAATCACCTTGTTCATCTCCAAAGCAGCCTTCCCAATACCAACCTTCACCAATTCCCCTGCTTTCATGGTTATAGTGCCAACCATAACTGCATTTCCAAAATAGTTCTCTGGCAATGGTGGGTTTAGCATTCTGGGTCTAGCACTAATCAGCAAATTATACTTAACCTCTTCTTCTGGTTCAAGATGCTGGTGGCGAACCACAGAACGCCACAGATGTGTTAAAATTGCTTGCAGAGAAGAGATTCTGTTGGTGTTAGCTTCTGCATTGGCCTTTGCTTTGAGCTCTGCAATTTTCTCCTTCGTAAAGTGGAAGATCCTCTCTTTTGGTACTTCTGAATTGAACCCATCAGCCATTTACATTTCCTTTGTGAAAGGAATTCGTATTGGGGAAACCACCCCATCAAGAAACCAACGGTTAAAAGCAGGGGACTTTGATACTTTCTCTGAACCTCGTGAAATCTCTGCCCAAGAATTGAAGAAATGCCAGAATGCCGAGCCGTCTACAACAGAATGGTTAACTGAGCAGCCAATGAAGATGCCGTCTACTAGCTCAGTGACTTGCACTCCTAGTAATGGCTTCGATGTGCATTAATAGTTTCTAACTCCATTGAGAGGAAAGAAAGATTGGACAATGCGAGGAACATAGATGGGTTGGAGAATATCAGAACAAGTAGTGTTGTCTGCAATGGAGTGAACAAATTGGGCTCCGGCATTGTTGCAGATGATTGCAACGGAGGCAGTTTCATTGCCCTGTTCTACGACGGGGAGACGGCCGGCGAAGAAGGAAAGAGTGGTGGAGAGTGAGTATTGCAGGTGTTGGATTAATGTGTCTTTTGCTTTGGGGTTGCGGGAAAGAAGCCCTTTTTCTGAATGGTTTCAACTGCAAAGAGTTGGAGATCCCATGTATTTAACTCGATTTTGTGAGTTAAATCAGCACTGTGACTCGCTGCTTGGATTGTAGTCGTTGAGATAACTCGGATGCCTGCCATGGTGCTCCTCTGCATAATTTGAGCTCAACTATTATAGCTGTGACAGATTCTTCTCTATAATTGTAGTTCAATTATTTTTTTTGGTACATATTGTAGCTCAATTATTAAAGCTGATCTTCATCCCTTGATAGGAGATGTGAGGCCTCTTGTCTTGTGAGACCCACACTTTTTGTAAATTCTTTTTTTGTGTATAGTTAAGAGTAATATTTTAAAAAACACAAAAATAGGAGACCTACCTATAAAATTAGAGTGGCGAGGCCTATTTTATGTATTTTAGAGAGTATTAAACCTTGTGTAATTCCATGCACCTATAAATACAAGAATTTTTGCCTAAAAAAAGGTTTCCTTAAGAATTCCGAGACTCCAATCTCGCCTGGTTTGGCATGGACATATAGGTAGAGAGTGGCGGCACAAAGAGGCAGTGGTGTATAACCATGGCTCCCCCGTTCATTGGAGGGTGTTCGGCATCACTAATGAAAAAGTGGGTGTGGGTAACTGCAGGCCCTAATTTTACCATGCAACTCCATGCATTTTATCCTTTTGTTTTTGAAATTGCACTATTTACTTTCTTTTTTTGTTACTCAAAAATTAGGGTCTAATTTTAACTTTTAGATCGAGCCAAACTATCTACTTTGATCCTTAGTTATAATTACAATGTTTATCCTACATCATTTAAACACAAATAGGCAATTACAATATAAATTTCACTATGTAGGTCTATGTTCACATGTAAATTCTACTATTTTATTTGTCTAAGATGTAGTTTTCTTACAATATGTAAGAATATCTCCTATTTGCAACCCTAGATTTGCCCCTACCCTATCTCTCCTTGAATATCTCCTATTTGAGATCAATTAACGTAAATTTTACAGATTTCTCTAAAAATTCTAATTTCAATTCAATAGAATCTTTTTAAAGTTTGAGGAAGTCATCTAAATATAAAAAAAAAAAAAAAAAAAANAAAAAAAAAAAAAAAAAAAAAAAAAAAAACATTATTTTTATTGAAGTGAAATGCTTCTTTCAAGAAATATTTTTGAGAAAACTCTATTTTACTCCCTTCAATTTATGATCAATTACAGTTTACCCTTTCAAAATTTTAAAGCTTTACAAGAAAACCTTATTAACTTTCAAATGTGCAAAAAAACCCCAATCATAGACAGACTTTCAGAAATAGACAAAATAACACCACGTACAATGCAGCCTAATGTCATTATCCAAAAGCATTCTAAGTTCCAACTTCCAACTCAAGAAAAGGGAAAATAAAAATACAAGAAAAAATTGAAGCCACCCATTTTAGGTTGATACAGCATCCATGAACTCAGAGTCACGTACCAAAGCGTCCAATATCTGATATGAAAAGCAAAGTTCAATGTCAAGACTACCTTGTTCAGCACCAGCAAAAACACTTAGCTTTCCATTACTTTTATTCGCCGCGCCGCTCCGAACCGCCACCGGCTTCCCCCAACCGAAGTCATTACCATAAAAATCGTACCTTGGGGAACTACTAGTGCCCAAAGCATTACCAGTAATGGCACTCAGTGTAAAAATCTTTGGATTTTTAACCCAAGTCTCATAGTAGCTCTTAATTTTCTCTTCAGTGTGTGAAGCAATCACCTTGTTCATCTCCAAAGCAGCCTTCCCAATCCCACCCTTCACCAATTCCCCTGCTTTCATGGTTATAGTGCCAACCATAACTGCATTTCCAAAATAGTTCTCTGGCAATGGTGGGTTTAGCATTCTGGGTCTAGCACCAATCAGCAATTTATACTTAACCTCTTCTTCTGGTTCAAGATGCTGATGGCGAACCACAGAACGCCACAGATGTGTTAAAATTGCTTGCAGAGAAGAGATTCTGTTGGTGTTAGCTTCTGCATTGGCCTTTGCTTTGAGCTCTACAATTTTCTCCTTTGTAAAGTGAAAGATCCTCTCTTTTGGCACTTCTGAATTGAACCCATCAGCCATTTTCATTTCCTTTGTGAAAGGAATACGAATTGGGGGTTCCACCCCATCAAGAAACCAACGGTTAAAAGCAGGGGACTTTGATACCTTCTCTGAACCTCGTGAAATCTCCGCCCAAGAATTGAAGAAATGCCAGAACGAAGTGCCGTCTGCAACCGAATGGTTAGCTGAGCAGCCAATGAAGACGGCGTCTACTAGCTCAGTGACTTGAACTGCTAGCAATGGCTTGGATGTGCATTCATAGCCTTTAACTCCATTGAGAGGGAAAAAGAAGTGGACAATGCGAGGAACGTAGACAGGTTCGAGAATATCAGAACAAGTGGTGTTGTCTGCAATGGCATGAACAAATTCTGCTCCGGCATTGTTGCAGATGATTGAAACGGAGGCAGTGTCATCGCCGTGCTCGACGACGGCGAGACGGCCGGCGAGGAAAGGGAAGAAGGAAAGAGTGGTGGAAAGTGAGTGTTTTAGGTGTTGGATTAATGTGTGTTTTGATTTTGGGTTTTGAAAAAGAAGGCCTTTCTGGATGGTTTCAATTGGGAGGAGCTGGAGATCCCATGGAGTTAACTCGATTTTGTGAGTTAAGTTGGTATCGTGAGATGCTGCTTGGATTGAACTCGTTGAGATGATTTGGATGCCTGCCATGGTGTTACTATGCAACAATTGTAGCTCAAGTATTGAAGCTGAGGCAGAGCTTTGTTTGGTTGTTTGAGGGTGAGTAAAGGTATTTCTAGTAGGATAGAGCATTGACTGAGGCTGAAGCAGAGGTTTGTTTGGTTGTTTGAGGGTGAGTAAAGGTATTTGTAGTAGGATAGAGCATTGACTGAAGCTGAGGCAGAGCTTTGTTTGGTTCTTTGAGGGTGAAGTAAAGGTATTTGTAGTAGGATAGAGGATTGACGTCAGTATTTCATTGAGGAGGCTGAGTTCAAAATTCAAATCTTATGGGGATGAGTGGAGTCAAAGTGTGAAACTTTTCAAAGATCAATAAATTATGATTTCTTGTGAGAAAGGCATTTCATTTCAATTATTAACGTAAAATGAATTTTTTGATGAGATACTGTTCATAGATTTTGAATTTAATTGCATTAAAAAAAATTATTATTCTACATTTTACAAAACAAAGTAACCATTCTGATACTAAATTATTTAATTTTTCAAAATTTTTACCCTCATACTAATTTTGAACCGTCAGTTTTCCCAAAACTCCTAATGAAAGGTATGCCAGTATTATAATAGTTTATAAGTATAGTTATTTAAAATTAGTATACTTGCTTATTGTTTTCTTATCTTTTTTTTTTTTCTCTTTTTTTATGGGTCTTCTCNTTTTTTTTTTTTTTTTTATATTCACAGATAATTTCTCCCTTATATTTTAGCTGCCCGCATGAATTTTCAACTAATTTCACACCTACCAATTTGAACTATTTACGTGTAAAACTCAAATCATCTTACAAAAAATAATAGAAAAGAAATGATCGTACTTCCTACTTCCTACTTCTTGATGACACAAAACCTAAAAAGGTTGCCCCATACAATATATACAAGCATAGGATAGGATTCCAAAATAAATAAAAGCAAGTGATGAAAGCTTTCTAGGATTATAGGAGCAATATTACTCAATTAGTAAGTTTAGTAGAATTAAAATTAGATTATATTAAGAATTCATTTCATTTAGGTGGAAGGAAAAAACATAAAAGACCAATTGGAAACTGCAAGATCTTTTAGTACTTAGATTATAATTAAATAATAATCTTATTTACAAAGCTCACTTTAGATAATTAAATGATGAAAATCTAGTTTTTTTTTTTTTTTTAGTTGAAATATATATTATATCCTCAATCTAACAATTGACAGAGGCAATCCCTATTGCCCACGATGAGTGACCTCATTAACATTAATTTTAATACCATACTCCAACACCATTGCTATCGTCTTTAAGTAGTATTTCTTGGAAACACATGGCTTATCTAATTCATCCAGGGGCAGCAACATGTTGCTCCCACCACCTCTCTACATCTCGACCAAGTATCAAGGCTTCTTTGCATTTATTACTCGCCCACATTTAGGATTTCGTTCATTCTAGAGGAACCACCAAACCACAAAGATCCATGCCAACTCTTCCCTAGAAGATTTTGTACTAATATGCATAAACCAATACCTCAATGATCCGCTAGTTTTCTCATACCCATCACATACCACACTTCTTGAGCAAATGGACAAGCCCACAAAATAAATTCTAAATTACCAAACAATTTATAGTTAAATAGTACTGAAATTATTCTTAAAACTTGTTGATTTTTTGTTCGAATTTAATGTCATAATCAAAAATATATATAAAAAAAAGTCTCAAATTCTCGTCCATTATCTCACATTTTATCACATTCAAAACTCAATACACGCCTTTTAATTAAATTAACTTTTTTAGAAGAATATCATGTCGAAATCCCATATAAACAGTTTCACTTTGTTAGGAACATCTATCTTCCATAGCTTCCACCCCATAGAACTTAAGGGTCTGTTTGGGAGTTTGAAGTGAGGAGAAAGAAAATGAGAGAAGAAGAAAGAGAGAGAAAAGAAGAGATTTTCCTCTCATTTGTTTAGATGATTAAAATGAGCAAAGAAGATAAAAGGAAAGGAAAAGTCCTATTGTAAAATATTTTTACTAGTTTATCCTTTATTATTAAAATAGACATATTTAATATAAAATTAAATAATATAATACACTTATTTCTAAATGAAAGGGTGAGGAATTTTTAAAAAAAATAAAGAAGTATAATAGTTATTTTAACATATTTCCTCTCCAGACCTCCCCTTCTTCCCCCTAAAAAAAAATTTGGAGGAACACAAAAATTGACCAAAAAAAGAGTATGGGAGTTACATTTTACTCATCGGTCTTCTCTCATTTTTTAAGATAAATCTTCCAAATAAGAGAGAGGGAAACTTTATTCCTCTATTCTCCTTTCCTTTCTCCTTCAAAATAACTTCCAAACAAACCCTAAGGCCTCTCGAGAGGAACTACTTGAACCCCCTACNAAAAAAAAATTTGGAGGAACACAAAAATGGACCAAAAAAAGAGTATGGGAGTTACATTTTACTCATCGGTTTCCTCTCATTTTTTAAGATAAATCTTCCAAACAAGAGAAAAGAAAACTTTATTCCTCTATTCTCCTCTCCTTTCTCCTCCAAAATAACTTCCAAACAAACCCTAAGACCTCTGGAGAGGAACTACTTGAACCCCCTACAATCTCTCTACCACTGCACCTCCAAATGATAAACGCTAAGTTTACCATCCTTCTCAAAATGCCATCACCAAGAATTTTCTGATTGACGATAGCTAAGAGGAATACTGGTAATCCACCAGAACATCAATAGGAAGCAAGAATTGGTTTAATAAACTCAACTCCCACTGCCGTATTTGATGGTAAATGAACACTAACACAAGGGCATTATCAAACATTGAAGTATTAGGCATTAGAGTTGTTAGTTATTATTTGGTACACCGGCTGTTGAAATTTTATGTTTGTGTTTATAACAAGTCAAATTTTAGATATCAATATTCTTAACTTATTTATGTATCTCAATTCAAGATGTTTTTATATTCCAAAATATATTTTTTATACAAAAATTATAAGAACATAAAATGATTAGTTCTGATTGATTCTAAATATAGATTCTAATTTGATAACTTTTTATCTAGTTTTGTTGAAGTTAATTATAGATAAATTATCTTATATTACTTAAATCATTATATTTTTTATGAAGTATCTATTACAAAAAAAATGTAAAAATTAAGCCACTTGTATAAACTTCAAACTCCATTGATATTGTACCAAATATAAATTCTAGGCCTTATAGGTAGAGGCTAGAGCTGGCAAAATAGGCCTCGGCTAACGGGCTAGTCTGTATAACTTGCAATTAGGGTTGGGTTCGGCCTCTAAATTATTAGCCCGAAAAAGCTAATTGGGCTCGGGCTCGGGTTGGTCCTATTTAAAACGGGGCTGGCTCGAATTGCATACACTGTTTTTTGTTTTTAAAAAACATTTCGAAGTCACCTGACTAACACCACCGGTCCACCACCCCCTAAATCCAAAATCCCCCAATTTCGTTCAATTGAGTCAAAAGAAATCCCTAACACTCTCCGGCCTCTGTCCCTCGCTCTCACTCTCAGAGTCTCAGTCGCTCTCGCATCTCACACCGCCACCGGCACAGGCGCACCAGTGGCAACAGAGCCACCGCCACCATCCCACCACCACCAGCGCACCTCTTAGTCTCCCTCCATCCCTCTCTCTCGGCTTCACTCTCTCTGTCGAGTGTCGACTGTCGCACAGCACAGAGGTAATTCGCCCTTACACTCTTAAAGTATGGTTTCGGTGAAAAGGCAGTTATGTCAAGAACATGTTTCTTATGGAGTGAGTTGTGTATTTTAGTCTTCTGCATTTAATTGATATTATGTAATATTGTGATTTTTTTTTTTTTTGGTAACTAACAACTTTAAGCATGCGTTATTTCGACACAAAGAGGAAAGTTTTATAACTTGAATTTACTCATACCGTGATATCAGTAAGATAACTAATATATAATGGGAACATGAAGCTCTGTTGCTGTTGTCATCTAAGGCCAATTTTGGACTTTCATTATTTGCCACTCTAACGTTGTTTCAAAATTTCCCTGGTAGGAAAATTTTTATGTTGCAACTGTCTTAGGTTCGAATAACTTGTATCTACATGGGTTTATGTCAGTTGGCTGCAATTTCACATAAACTCTCCTCACTAAATATCTAGGTTCCTCTGGTTTGTCTTACTTCCCAATGAGAGTATAGATAGTACCATTAGCCAAAGTACATGATTTTGTTGAAAACTTTGTTAGTACTCAAATTTCTCATTTGTGCACTTTCATGCAATTGTATGCTATATTGTTGAGTTTGACTACTTAAAAACTTAATTCTTTGATGGACTTTCATTTATGGAACTAATTTGAATTGCAATTTAATGATTTATATTATATTTTGGTGTTATTATAGACTTCTATACACAAATATACTTCCATCTTAACAGAAAAGGTTGAAAAAAATGAGAATTTGATATTAGGGTAGGGCTGGGTCAGCCATCTGCCGGCCTATGTAAAATTGGGCATGGTCCATTTGCCAACTCTAGCTATAGGCCTAAAAGTCCAAGGACGAGGTAGCCATGGGCGGGGCTGATTAATTTTTGCTTGATTTCGTTTCTTAATTCAATTCTTATAAATTCATGGGGGTGTACTAATTTAGAAATTGGTCTGATTAATCGGTGACTGATTTGGAAATTCATGAAGATGTGCTAATTTTTAAAATTTTCTTCAGAGGTATTTGCTGTGATCAAGGTTTGCGTCTACCCAATGCAATGAGCTTCTCTTCTTGGAGGTTCTCTCGATTGACTCCATATGACGAGAGAAGATTTTGGGGATGGATTTTTTTGTCAATTGGCTCTGTTTTCTTTGTTGAGTTCTTCTTTGCTGCAATGATATCCAAACTTCTGCCACCCTCAAATATTGCAATAATAGCTGCTATACAAAATGACTGGTAATCAATCAAAGTACTCATATACAATTACAAATGTTCTTTCTAAAAAAAAATACTCCTTCAAATATTCCTGGAACTTAATGCACTGTTGTAGTTTACTGGTTTGGGGTTGAATCATGTAGACATGTTATTCATGCTACCAAATGAGAAGTTTGATAAAATTCAATTTTGAGATGGATTATGATTTTACTATTCCTCAGTTATACAAAAGAAACAGGTTGGAGTCATATTCATGTGTAGCTGGAGACTTGGGAGGATTGGGTTAATTTAGTTGACTGGTTTCTAGTGAAAAGGACACTACTTATAAATGTAGCAATTTCATATACTTATGAAAGGTAGAAACAAATACATTTTAAAGGTACATCTTTGTCTTTGCTGCCTGTGTATCTGTTGAGGGGTGGACGGAGAGAGATAAGTATACTGTATTTCTAAGAATTGAGTTGTAATCTCTAGCCAACTTCTTATAAATTTCTGATTTACGTGAGGTCTGGGCATGTGATGCTTTTGGTATTTAATGGGAACGGCTTTTTGGTTTATGAGCTCTGAAGAGCCTTTGGTTTTTAAAAAAAATTCTTTTGGGCGCAGTAGAAGAGAGAAAGAGAGAAGAAAGATTAACTCATCTGCATTTAACAAGAGTGAAAGACAGAAGAGAACGGGGATTTCCTGTTCACAGATGTATAAATGATCATTATCTTTTTACCCTTTTACGTCATCATCCTGAGTTATGCTTGTCGCTACAGGGTTGATCATCACAATGTTACTTAAGGTGGGACCTCTATCAATATACAGTGTGTTAAATCCATCCATTTTACTTCATAGACAAAATATTTGGACCAGTTTGAAATTTTAATGCAACTATAGGGATGTTCTTGTTATATTCATTGTAATTATATTTATTATCTTTATGAACTTGATCGTTACTATAATAATCAAAGTTGTTACTATTACTTTCCTCTTTCCCTCTTCTGCTTGGCCTCCCTCCCACCCCCAACTTCTCTGTTATTTACCTGATTTGTATTTTACTTGTGTCATAGGTACTACTGCTTCTTGGTGCCATTGACTCTCCCTATAGTTATGGTTGCTGTCTACCTTCATTGGCTCAGCATGAAGATGTTCAAGCATGCTTAACATTTCATCAGATTATTCTTTGAAGACAAATATTTTCTTTTTTTTGTTTTTTTTTTTCCTTGTGAGAGCTAGAGTACCTTACACAACATGTGGCTACTGATGCCTTTGCTGTTAGACCTGGAAGACCAGCATTCGTCAACCATTTTAAGGATCTGCGATTTACCCCTGTTGTATGTACATGTGATTTATTATGTATAAAAACTACCAATTATGTCTTTTTTTTTTTTTTTTTCATGTAATCTAATATTTCCTTTCCTTGGAAAGTTAAATGTATATCAATCCAATTTCTCCTGTATCCATGACTAAGAAGCACATTTATAGAAGAGAATGGCGAAATTTGTCTTATTAATCTCTCTCCATATTATGCATATATATATATATATATACACACACACATGGGGATTTTATGATACTACATGAATATGTCATATTATTTTTATATTTTATTGAATATAAATATAATTTATTTTATTTTTTCAAATAAATTTAAAAATAATTAATTTATATATGTGTCATTCTCATATTGGCTAATCTCATATAGTATGACATATTACATAAATATGAAAAGTATCTAAGAAATATATATATTGCATCATGACATATATTTCTTGGTTTTTCTCAACAAATTAGAGCCAATTTGTGTTTGTGGATTTGATAGATGACACTCAATATTATTGATTTGTGGTCCAACTCTGTGAAGCATAAGTAAGTGCTTTTGTTAAGGTACAGAGACTTAGTCCATACTACACAACACAACAAAATGTTAATGACTCTGTTTGCTACTTTTAGGTACAACAAAGTAAGGTAAAACATGCTTCTTCGAATCCCAAGTTTTCTAGAAACCTGGTCAAAAAAAAAANAACCTGGTAAAAAAAAAAAAAAAAAAAAAAATTTCATGAAACATTTGCAGGCAATTGCTGGCGTTAAAGTCCTTATCCAACTCCAAAGCACCAAAATAATAATGGTAAGTGCTTATAACCTCAATTGCAGAGATTTGAAGCTCAGAAAGCCATTTAGATTAAATACGCTTTTCATGCCCCATACAATCTCCAATAGAGCACATGTGACGTTAGTTTTCCTAAGATGAACAAAGAAAGGCTGAACCATAATATTTACTCACTATAAATATTAGCCAAGAAAAATTCATCCAATCAAGAAACAATTGCATAACACTTTAATTAAAAGGTATTAAAAAGAGAGAACAAAATAAAATAAGAGGAAGCCAACATGGATGACATTTTTTGTGGTGACCATGAAAGATAGCACAAACCAGTCCTCATATATTAAACCAATACATTATTTCCCTTTCTTATTCCTTTGGTCATTTTATCACTTTCTATACTCAATGTCGTATGTGTTTCCTGTCTCTTCTCTATATGCATTTGGCCTTCAGAAGAAAAATGTCAGAAACAAAAACACAATAGTAAAATGAGGGGGAAATATCACCCCAAAGACACAGCTACTGGGCTTCTTACATGGTGGAGCCCATCACTCCAAGCAAACCATCCAAAATAGTACTGCTCTGGATCATACTTGGTTGGTACTTGCCCTCTCTTTGCTCTCACTGTGATGTTGAAGCTCTTTTTCTGCCCAATGTTATCAAAATTCAAAACATTTGGAGAAGCTTTAATGGAGAATCCCTTTGGTGGCTTTGCACTGAAGGTATACACACTCTTGCTGCTACCAACATTTGTGACTATCCTCTGCACAGTCTTGGTGCCATTGAGCATGTGGATTTGGATGGATGGGTAGTTGAGGTTGATTGGTTCAGGTGGTGAATTTGGACAATTGAAGTCCTTTGTTACTCCAAGGCTACAAGTATAGAGAAGGTAATCATTGTAGGATGCATCATAAACTAGTCCAGGATCTGCTGCTTTTTTGGGGTTGAAATGGCCAGACCCATATGCAAATGGTGTTGTAGGATTTCCAGTTTCGTCAGTCAATGGCTTACCCATGTTGTTGGTTGTCCCAGCTGTGAGAAAATGAGGAATTTAGTTTAGAAAATGTATGTCAGGGAATTGAAAATGATCCTATAGAGAATTTCCTAGGAGGCTTATCACCAAAATAAAAATATTCATGCTATGTAAACAGCTCATTCAATCATTCACATTACAAGACTAATTATCAGCATATTGACCTCATGATGAGTCTGGTTACAGGTTTAATTTTATAAAAAGAATTTTCCGGGTTTCGAAATCGGGCCCCTAAAATTTGATAAATTTCAAGTACTTAGATCAGAAAATCTATTTTAGGGAATTGTGGTACATGCTACTGTTGAACATGAACATGTCCCAATAGACTTATCACTAAAAGGTCCAAATGAGAGTTGGTTTGCTAGATAGTACCAATAGCCAACTGATAGATATGACACATGACTGATCATGGAATTGGAATCACAAGCTTAAACCCAGCCTATGAGTCCAGGTGTCTAGGGATAGCTGAATCATCAAAGAGAAAGTGTGCCTAATAGGAATATTGAAGCTACCTGTTGTCATGAGGGCAGACCTTATAGCAGCACTTCTCCAAGTAGGGTGTATGGCTTTGAGAAGAGCTGCCGCAGCAGAAACATGAGGGCAAGACATTGAAGTTCCTGAGAAAATATTGTACTTAACAACTCGAAAATCTGTAGATGACATTCTTGTAGGGCCATCAACCTCAGTCCATGCTGCCAATATGTTCACTCCTGGAGCTGTGATGTCAGGCTGCAAATCACAGCAAATAATTTACAACTTCAAAGCCACAATACATTCAGAATTCATGAATTATATCTGCAAATTGCAAGAAGAAATTACGACATTATACAAGGCATGAATTTTCATACAAATGGAAGGCATTTACCTTAAGAATACTAGGGTCAACTATGTTTGGACCCCTACTACTGAAGGAGGCCATGGAGGGTGCTGGCTTAGTATGTAACACTGTCCTTCCTGGTAGAATATGTGCCATTGGATTCTTTTTAGAAGTGATATATCTAAGAAGTTTCAAGGAATCCTCATAGGCCACCCCGGTAGCCGGAAAGAGATGAGCATCACATGGTACATCAGCTCCATTTTTTTCATTGTTTCCGATGATGGCACCGACACCGCCAGCCCTTTTCACTTCTAAGCTTTTTTGCAATCTTTCTCCTTGACCTCTCATGCACATGATTATCTTCCCCTGGACTTTATCAGGTTGAAGTGTGTCAGGTAAGCAATACCTGCATAATTGATTAATCACATTCTTTTATCCCTTTATTAGTCAAATAATTTGAATCTAATAATAGCTGAAAATATAAATAATTTGAATCACCCTGAGTTTTGCTCAAAGTTGCCTGAGTGTTCAACATGTCCAGCATACACCAACGGGTGCAAGTTGTTTTCCATATGGACCGGAGTAATTGATTGTCCCTGATATAATGTGAAATAAAAGTTAAAATCAAACAAGATACATACAATTAAAACTCAAACTTAGCTCTACAAGCACGAGAACTTCACTCTTTGAAGTGTAAATTTGAATTCATCCTCTAAAGTGCGTCCTAAAAAGTGATTCCAATTGCTTCCATAAAACACAAATCTTTTAACTTACGTCAATTATCACACCGTTATCTAGCACAATTGGCGCATGAAAGGAACGGTCCACAGTACTAGCACCAACAGTGAGAATCCATGGTGCTACATTTGATAATGTTTTAGGTGTAGGGCCTTTGTTTCCAGCACTACAAACCACGACAATGTTATTTTTCGTGGCA
This sequence comes from Cercis canadensis, assembly GCA_003255065.1. NCBI lineage: Eukaryota > Viridiplantae > Streptophyta > Magnoliopsida > Fabales > Fabaceae > Cercis > Cercis canadensis. The sequence goes on along the minus strand of QAOA01006142.1, from coordinate 362,322 downwards.
TGCAATGCTCCCCTTGCAATCATGTCATCTTTATAAGGAATTGGGTTATCATAACCAATAGAAATGCTCAAAATATCAACACCATCATGAATGGCATCGTCTATAGCAGCAAGCATATCAATGTCCAAACATGTGTTCCCTTTATCTTTTGATTGACCTTTATATGGCCAACATGCTTTGTATATGGCGAGGCGCGCAAATGGGGCACCACCTGAGGCTGTGCCATTGGCAAAGCCTCCAATGGCTGAAGCGCCTGGAACTGCACGGCCTGCGACAATGGAAGCCGTGTGAGTTCCATGGCCATCTTTGTCACGAGGTGATTTGAAATCTTCTTCTTCGTCTATAGGGCCGTAGACAGATTGATAACCATGAAAGTAGTACCGAGCTCCAATAATCTTTCTGCAAAACATTTAAAGAACCAAAAAAATGGAGGTTAATTTTCATATTCAAAACCGTTTTTGATTAGTTAATCATGTTCACATTGTGATGACCTTGCAATCAAGAGAAAGGTACATTTTTCTTTTCTAATTAATGGATTGGTTTCAATATATATATAAAAAAAAGGGAGTTACCAGTAGATGTTACCCTTCTATGTAAGCATGAAATGACACTCAGGAAAAAATAAAAGTAGAAAAACACATGCAATGACAATTTGATTTATAAAATACATGTAGTTGCTAGTTCTTTGTCCTTGTTCATGGCTTTGCTTGACTTGTCCAAAGACCTTATGCTCATTTCACCATAAGTAGCCATATAAGACATTCAAAAGTCTGTCTTTATTATTTTATTTCATATTGGAACTGGATTGAAAACCCTAATTCAAAAAATTTTGTATCATTTGAACCAGCTTTTTGAAGAAAATACAGAACACTCCCCCCTTCCCTTTTGCCCTCTTTTCTATTCCCATATTTCCAATGTCATAGGTTCTTTTTTTGCCATAATGTCATAGGTTCGGGAAGATCACGAGTAAGAAAAACCATTGGTGAGTACTACACAGTTACCGATTCCAATATAGATAAAAAAAAAAAAAAAAAAAAAACTTGTCCTATAGTTTATGTGACCCTATTTTTCTCTCTTTCTCGGGCGTGTTTGGGAGTTTTTGTGCCTGCATTGATCAGAGACTCAGAGGCTTAAAACTCAGGAGTTTCTAGCATTACCTCCTTCAATAATTGGACGTTTGGGTCCATTTATGTATAGTTTCCTCCAATTATATATGGAGACTCTATGGGATAGAATAACATTGCCCTGAGAGGCTGCTAGTAAGAATAAAATATAGGGTAGAGACCAAAATAGATAGAATAAAGAAAGACATGGGCCACTAGCAAACACAAAGGACACTGGAATAATAATAAAAGGTCACAGGATGAGAAAACGAAAGAAGCCGAAAGACAATTAAGTCAAATGGACAAGCTTGAAATAATCTAGACGAAGCTGTAGACATTTTTTAACCCAACAAGTATTCTGAAAGGCTGGCACTGAAAATGCCTTCTTTGGCCTTTATCAAACTGTCCAATTCATTAATCCCCAAAAAAAAGGAACAAGCAAGAAAAAATAAAATGAAGAACTCTCCAATTATGAAGAGAAAGCCTTGTAAATTGTCAATTGTCAGCTATATATGACTGAGTCTACTTGGTAAAACGATGAATCTCGTTTAATCCTCTTTGCATTTAACCTTTTCTTAGAGGACATGACTTCTAATATGCTCTCTATTCAATTCAAAGTTTCTTCTGCTTTATCTTTTTATCTTTTCTCTTCTAAATAATTAAATTGTGACTTTAATATCACACAAGTCACAACACATTTACCTCTCTCTCTTTCCAAAAAATTAGATTCCTTAGCATGCAACATGACCATATATATATATATATATATATGGATTATTCTTTTTCTTCCTCACCCTTAAAGTGTATTAAATTCATTTTATATAATTCTTAAGTGCGTATATGTCTTTATCACTTGAAAATGACATGTGCAACAGATAGTGAAACGTTTTACAACTTTTGCTTTTGTAACATTTAAGCTCCTTAGCATACAACATTATATAATATGGAATTTCTTTATCTTCCTTACCATAAAGTGGATTAACTTCATTTTGGGTATTTCTCTAAGTGCATATATCACTTTAACAACTGAAAATGACCTGAACTTAAGATATGCAAGAGAAATAATGAGACACTTCACAACTTTTGCTTTTGTAACATTTAAGCAAGTATGTTAAGTAAAAAGAATATTAGAAAAAGAAAAAAGAAATTACTAATTAATAGCTTACTCAAAGAAAGGAGCTCTATTCAAAGGTTCAGATATTTGATGTAGAAATTTGGTTTCAGAAAGCAATTGTCTTGTCATCATTATAAAGTTTCACAGGAAACAAAAGAATAGGTTCAAATTGGATTGAACATCAGACAGACACCATAATTCACCAGTAACCTTCAAGAGATACATGAAAAGTGGAATATGTATATATATATATATAGAGAGAGAGAGAGAGAGAGAGAGGCTGGTGTTGATATTTATATTTCTAAGCCACACCCTTTCTCTAAAGCCAGAAGAGTTTAGAGTGTAACATTGTTTACCCTCAACCAAAAAAAAAGATAAAATTATAAGCTAGTTTTTCTCCATGAAAGAAAAGTTCAGGTCTATGTGGCATACTTCTGCCAAGTTCAGCATGAACATTTTTTACCCATGAACCAAATTTCTTAACCATTGCTGTTAAAAACACCAAAGCTATTCATATTTTTGAAATTAGTTTACTTGTCGGAAACTTTTAAGTGATGAGAAAGAAACGCAATTACTCACTTATTACAATTAGATGAATTGAAATTAGTTCCAGCTTGGCAGATTCCTTTCCATCTCTTTGGAACAGGCTCCATCCCTTCATCACTGAAGCTCTGTGATTCTGGCCACACACCTGGAAGTAGAAAACAAACTCGTCAGTATCACATGCTACAATGTATATACTATTATAGTACCATATCACCTTGCTGCCATTAGTTACATAAAACACAAACAAAGTCACATGTGAAACAGTCCTTGAGGATAAAAACAAAGCCATGAAGATATTTATATAACATTTACCATTGTCAATCATTCCAACTATGACACCTTCACCATATTTTGCTTTGGATAGCAAGTCTCCTTTGGGTTCTTCGTTCAAAGGCTGTAAAGGCTCTTCTAACCCCACAAACTCCCATGACCTTGTGGTATGCAAAGAGTATCCTTTTGGCTGGCTCTTGAACACGGAAACCACTTCCTCCATTTCTGTTCATGTTTTGCTTTCAGTGTTAGAAATATATATCAATGAACAAGTATATATCACAAGGAAAACCCATTAGAGAGTTTAGTTTACCTTGAAACTTAGAGACTTCTTCTTTACTAAGCAATGCTGCAAACCCATTGATGCTGTGTTTGTAGCTATAAAGAAGGGAAGCTTTGGCTTCTTCTTCAGTTGCTTTAACTGATGATAGGTATGACTGATGGGTTTTCTCTATTTCATGCAGTGCTTCATCTCCACTGTGCTCTCCAAAGTAAATCACATAAATCTGTGTGATGACCCAAAAGAAAGTTTCAAATGATCAGAGATATAGAAAACCAGGGAAAGAAATCAAAAAGAAGGAAAAGTGGGGAAAACGAAAGAACCTGCGTTTGAGTGCATGATGCTAAGGGAAGGAGAAGAAGGAGGAGGAAAGAAGAGGTGACAATGGCCTTCATTGTTGTTGATGGTGGCATTGAACACAAACTCAAAATCAAACAGATGAAATAATTTAAAATGTGATATTTATAGAGATTAGGGGAATCTTATGGATGTATTTATCTTTTGTCGATGGTGAACCTCCTTTCTAGAGTAGGGACCTGAATACATGCTATCTGATAAAAATTGATAGGTCTTCGATGGATATTTTAGAACTATCTTTAATTTTTTTTAAAGAAGAAAAAGAAAATTTGTCCAATAATAAGATATTTATTTCAGTGCATTCGGTGCCGTGTAAGTTAAACTAATTTATCAAATGGATAAAAGAAATGTTACTAAATTTACCTACGTGTGTGAGTAGGATATATAGATAAATGAGTTCTTGTGTTACTTATATGTATAAAAGATATTTTGTCTAGAGAGGCTTTTTCTCTAGTTGAACTAGACGTGAACATATAAATGAATTTTTAAAATTGGGAAATTAAAGATAAAATTAAAAGAATATTTTAAAATTAAGTGGTGTATATTTTTATTTGCAGAAAGAAAAAGCTAATTCAAAAAGTTTACTCATCATCACCTCACATTCTCTAAAATTATGACATTTGAGAAAGTTATGTAGTATTAGTTGGTCACAAAACTTTTCTTGAAAGAATAGGGTCTTGTGTTCAAGGTCTCTTATTGACAAAATGAGGAGGTTTCAAAGTGCTCTTTAACACAAAGTTACAGTTGTGGGTGCTTCGACAATGGCCGAACCCCTGAATCAATGATGACTTGCCCTAAGTTTAGTAAATCTGACTTCGATCGTCCAAATGTTGGGATTAGGCTCGGATTCCTAAGTTATAAAAAAAAAAGCCNTGGGATTAGGCTCGGATTCCTAAGTTAAAAAAAAAAAAGCCAATAATAAAGATAGATGTGCGTGATAAGAAAGTTTCAAAATATAATTAGTATTGCAAAGATTTTAAAAGAGCATTATTTGAGAAAACTTTTTGACCTTAGGGTGCGTTTGTTTTTTTTTGGGAAAATCACCTTCTAGAAAATATTTCTCTCATTTTCTATTGTTTGAGCTAGAAAAGAAAACGGTCAATCGGAAAAAACTTATCAACATTCTTAAAAAAGTTATCACCTTCTATAAAATTTAGTTTTTATTTTTATTTTAATTTTATAAAAGCCATTTTCCCATGCAAAAATTCTATTCAACATTCTTAAAAAGATTATCAATAGTTTACAAAATATTTTTCTTCTTTACACCAAACAAGAGAAAATGGTTTCTCCATTAAAATCAAATAACAGAGAATATCCAGTCTTTTGGAACAAATTCATTTGAATAAAGTTTTCCCTCTTATGTGATTATTTTTGAAAAGCAAGTGGACATCAACTATAATATGCATTTGTTGACTTATAGTAGCCTAAATCCTAATTTTGTTTTTTTTAGTATTAGAGTATTTGCTTTTTTGTCAGGGATATTTTATTGTAAAAGTTGTGTTGAAATTTCATTGACAGTGAATCAGGTGAGATTATGAGTGGAGATAAACTGCCTCTAATAGACAATAAAAAAGTATACTTGCTCTTTTCATCTTTCTTCATTTTAATTTTTCTACCATATATATGCATGTGCTTGCGTGTGTATGTAAACTGTTTACTATATTCCCTTTTTCTTTTAATGGAATATAGAAAGGAAATCTACTTCAATCCTAAAGGATCTATTCTGCATTTTTATCGTTTTAAAAAATATTTCTATGAATTATTTTATTCCTTATGAAAATTTACTCTGAAATACAAGTAGCTTTAATGTTAAACTTTCTAATGAAGGAAACGTGCTTATTTGAGAACTTTTTTTGAGCATTATAAATATGGGTGTTCTTTGTCAATTGAACCAATAAATTTTATTTTAACACAGCACACATAACACAATTAATTTAAGTGATCTCTCATGCATAAGGTTGAGGTCTCAAGTTCATGCACTATATCAATTAATACAACTTAGATTTCTTATACACTCTCATACAAGTCTTTTTATGCATTCGTGTGCTTGGTCTGAGAGGTAAATAATGAAAAGATGAGAAGGGAGTTAAAAACATGACTACAGAGGGATGAAAATGTAAAAGTGTGAGAAAATAAATAATTAAAAGTATTTCTATCACTCTTAATTGGTATATATGGATGTTGAGGGAAAAGTGTAAGCCTATATCATTCATAGTTACTATATTATCCTCATTGACAATATACATATTTCTATTCAGAACAAATGGCTAAAATAGAAAATTATATGCATTTCATGTAATCTATATATATAGATCATCATTTATATATTAGCATATAGTTTTGTGAAAATAACTACTTTATTATATACTCTCGTAAAAAGTTACTTTATATATAATTTATGGTGAAAATATTTTCATTAAGGTAATATTTTTTAATCATTTAAGTATATATGCATATATACATGTCTATTGTTGTTAGTTTTAGAAACAGAATGAGAAGAAAAACATAATTATAATTTATCTAAAAAATGTTTCTCTCTTTTATCCTTTTCTCCTGTTTCTTTTGCCTTTACTCTTCTTCTTCTACATGCTGCTCCTCTACCCATTCGTTTCATTTGCTGCACCCATTTCCTTCCAAATTAAGCTCCAACACCTTTAAGCTAAAGATTAACTGGTTAAGGGTTAATTGATCCTAAGAATTGATCTAGTCTTTTTCATCTATTTTTACTTCAACCTCTTGAAAGATTTGTTTTGTAAAATGGGATTTAATTTTTAGGATGGTTAAAATTCGAAATGCATGCATTAATGGATTGAATCAGAAGCTCTCCATCATTTTAATACGAATTCCATCTACTTGTTCAAAGGCCCTAAATTTAATTGTCTAAATCTTGAGATATAATAAGTTTAGGTTCGTACATTCCTTTGATTTGTGACAATGGGTTAAAGCTATCAGAGATAAAAAAAAATAAAAATAAAATGGATATAGTCTAAAAAGTGGCATTATACCTCTATTTTGTGATGGAAATTTGGGCATATAATGTTTCATGTAGGTTTGAACTTTTGATTTTCCTATGTATATGACCATTAAATATATCCCATGACCTTTAAAAAAATATATATTTGACATTAAGAACCTTGGGTTAGGAATTTAAAGTTAGTAAATTATATAGATTTTTTTTTTAGTACTTTTGACTATAATTTTGAATTCAAACACATAACATACAAGCTTTGAGAATGACATATGTATCACTCAATTACAAGTTGTTTGATAAATTATACAGACTTTTAACCAAGGGAAGTTAGGTATAATGCTGCTTCTTAAAATTCTTCTTTTTACAACAAAAAAAAAAAAAAAATTCTTTTTTCAATTTTATCAATCTTCAAGGATTGAAAAGTAGTCATTTGGTCTTAAAGAAACTTCTTTTATGACTTTTACTAATAAATCCTACTAATATATATTTATTTAGCTATGTGATTTTCTCACTAATAATTACGTTATACGCGACACAAATACACAAACACAATTGGTCCAAATATCTATCAAAAAAATCGAGGTTTCATATTCCAATCTTCATTCAACCATATTACCAACTAAAACAATATAGCTCAGTCTATATATCTAACGTTCAAAAGAAAAATTAGATTATGTTGGCTAGACATTAATGATATAAGTCAATGGCGTGGGCTTGGATATAAGTCTCATTGATATAAGTCCACCAAAAATAAATAGATATTGCAAGCCCTTCATCTTCAATATGGCTATAATTAAGTCTCAAATATAGTAAGAGAGAATAAAAATGTCAATGGTGTGGGCTTGGATATGAATGATATAGGCGTTGACAAAATATTTGCAGCTAATTAAGCCAAAAGGTGGCTTTATAGGAGGACCACACTAATCCAAGCATGCAATATATGGAGGGAATTGAAGTAAAATTTATGACTAGATTTTGGTTTTGTAAGGCCTTATTTGTCATATTGTCCAATTCTCTATTTCTAAGACTTTGCTTGGCGCATATTGGTAGTTATTGTTTTAAGCAGTGCTATATGCACATACATGCATAATCATACATATATATAACTTTATCTAAATTTCGATGGTTGAGTCATACATAATGCAAGTAACATTACTTTTCTCTTTATTTATCACAAGAAAGAAGGCAAAAAAAGAAAGGGAGAGAGAAAGAAAGAAATCTGTTCATATATAATTCACTAATTCTTTTATGCTTACTTACTAGTTATAATTTGGCCACTTGGATACACTATTTATTTTTGTACTATTTTTTTCTACATACCATTGCTTAATTAATACCACACAGTATGAACTTAAACATCAACCTATACTACCTAACTTTTAATTTGGTTCAACTAGACCCACTTAATTTTTTTTCAGGCTCTAATTTAATCAATTAAACCTAGTCTGAGCCTAGTTAATGTAATATGAGTATTATTCTTAAATTTTTTCAAAATAAAGTGCATGCCCCCTCTGAACAAAGATTCCCTTCCACAAAAGATGAAAACTTGGAAAGGAAACACTTGCTGGGGACGGAAGGGTTGGTTTTTTTTTTTGTCTAAACTCTCTCAAAGTGGACTTCCAATGGCTATGTGCATGTCCAATCTACAATGGAAGCAACTTGCAGTGTACGTGACAATCAACGTTGAAGAATTTAGTTGTCGCCATATGATGATATGACCAATTTAGCAGAACAGTGCTTTGCCTCTCGTGACTCCTTGAGTCTGTTTCCAAGTTCTAAATTAATCTCCTTCCCAACTAGCTAGGGCATTGACATAGAAAGAAGCTCTAGCCTCTTCCATATAGATGTTGATATGGTAGAGGCTATAGCTTCTTTCTATGTCAATGCCCTAGCTAGTTGGAAACAGAAAGAAGCTCTACCCTCGACCATATCAACATGTATATGGTGTATCTTTTGTACACGAAATATAAATTCTCTTGCAAACACGTACGACACAAAGTTAAACCTCTACCACTACAACGCACCTGGCTCTACTATATAACTATGGTGCAGGCACTGATAATGGAATATTTATAAGTTATAGATATCTCTAACTCATCTTGGCTTTCCCATATATATGCTATCTGATTAGAAAAACATATAAGCCTTACAGCGATTTAGTGTTATTTTTTATGGAATTTTTGAAATATTTTTAAATTTGTCCAATTTTAAGATATTTATTTCAAATTTAATCATTCCATCTTAACCAGACTAACTGGATAGAATTCCGGTGCTGTTTAAAATTAATTATCGGACAGATAAATAATTAATTCACATGCGTCCAATATAGATATCCAATTTTAAAAAATTAATCGATTTAATAAATAATGTGAATATATACTATACATTTTTATCATGGTAGAACTTCTCTCTCTCTCTCACTCTCAATTAGTAATTTTAGTCTTTCCTTTAAGTTTTTTTTTTTAAAAAAATTGTGATCATACATCAATTAGCTTGACAATAAATTCATTGACACTTCTTAGTTCTCATATCAATTTTGCATTAGTGGGTCACTTACACTCTTCTTGTACTTGAATTTGAGGAAAAAATAATTAGGGAGAAAGGATTCCTTTGAGTTAAGTTCCTTAAATACGACCTTTTCTAAATGTTGATCTCAGGTGTTGGTTTCCATTAGAATATAAAGGGAGAATCTTGTATATTATATTTGGTAGAAGAGTTAAAAATAGATGCTCCAGAATCTATCATTCTTGGTAATGAATTAATCTTGACCCCATATTTCCACCTGATATCTCACTCAATAAGGTGGGGAATGTTGGATTTCAATGACATAAGAATATTGAACTATTGTTTGCGCCAGTGGAGAAAGTGAGTGTGAATATGGACTCTCAAAAATAAAAATTCAATACTTGAATTAAACATCACTTTCAAGGAATTTGTTGATTGCAATACTGCTAACTTCGCTTGGTAGTTTGACCCTTTTGATTAATAAAATGTGTTAGTAACTAAATGGCTTATACTAAGATTATATTAAAGGCTTGTAAGTTTTGTGTTAGAACTTTGACTTGTAGTCAAAAGTATTAAAAAAAACATTCCATTAATAGTACAATTCCGTCTAGTTTTGATTCACTAACAATCTAAATTTTTTTTAGTGTTAGTAAAATACTTTAGTTACTTTGGTGATATTGAACTTTATTATTTGATAATAATGCATTGAGTTTAATATTATTAGGTGATCAAATATAAGTTGTCGAGCAATGACAGATTGCCCTCCATCTAGATTCTAGAGGAAGATTTGGCCTAAATGTGACTAAAATATTGTTTTTGTCATTGACTTTTGTGCACGTTCTCAGTTTAGTCAATAACTACAAGGCATTCTCAAAAAGGTCCCTCAGTTATCATGTTCGCTTCATTTAAATTCTTCCGTCAAGATGCCGTTTAGCATACTAACGGAGGTGCTGACATGTCTGATGACATGACAACAAATGCCAACTCAAACCCCAAAAGCTCATGTTTTGGTCCCTGACTTTTGTGCACGTTCTCAGTTTAGTTCATGACTTTTGTGCATGTTCTCAGTTTAGTCCTAGAGTATAAGGCATTCTCAAAAAGGTCATCACCTATCATTTTTGCTTCATTTAAACCCTTCTGTCAGGATGTTGCTTAGCACATTAACGAAAGTGCTAACAGAGGATCATAATTTTCACTCCACTACAATACAATCTCTATTTTTATTTTTTAAGAAGCTTATGCTATAGCTATTGTAGTGGAGTAAAAATTTCGATTGTCTGTTACCTATTATATTTTTTTTCCCAAGAATGAAAACAATTTACTTTTTTTGAATGGATTGTTGATAAAAATGACACTCTAGTATTTTGCTTGTTCCATTTCCTTTAATGACATAATATATTTCTTGGAAATAGTTGTTTACACAATTTAATGCCCTATTGATGCAAGCTATGAAACTAAGCTCCAATGATGTGGTTGGATTATTTGGGAATCTTAGTTGACATTTCAAGTTGCCATGTCATCTTTTAACTAAACACACAAACACTTTCGTTAGTATGCTAAGTGGCATCTTGACAGAAGGATTTAAATGAAGCAAAATCCATAGGTAAAAGACCTTTTTGAGAATGCCTTATATTCAGAAACTAAACTGAGAACATGCACAAAAGTCATAGACTAAACTAAAAATGTACACAAAAGTCAAGGACTATACTGAGAACATGCACAAAAGTCATGGACCAAAACATGCGCTTTTGGAGTCTAAATTGACATTTGTTGCCATGTCATCGAACACGTCAACACTTTCGTTAGTGTGCTAAAAGGTATATTGACAGAAAGATTTAAATGAAGTGAAAATGATAAGTGATGAACTTTTTTAAGAACGCTTTGTAGTAGGAACTAAACTAAGAACATGCACAAAAGTAAAAAATGAAAACAATATTTTAATCATCTAAATGTCAATTTCAAATTCTCCTTTCTCGTTTATCGTCATATAGATTCTTGTTCTCTCTTTTTTAATTTTTTCCTCCGCTAATACTCTCTTTTTTAAATTGTCATTTAGTCTTTTGGGCCATGGATCAAACGTGATAAGCCAACAGGCCAACACAAGAAATGGATTAAAAAAAAAAAAGGCCGGCCGGCTTCTCTCTTGTCAACGTTTCTGCTTTGACATGAATCGTCTCTAACATTTCTGGAATTTCAAATTCCACAGCTAGTTCTGCTCTTGCACTCCAACTATGTCCCACTCCCACCTGCAACTGCACAACAGATTCAATTCCTCCCTCTAATATTTCATTTCACTCCTCGTATTTCGATTTCTTTCAGGTTTGTTTGACAATTTTAGTTTGTTTTCCGGTATTGCTCTGTCGTCTCAGTCGTGTCTGAAATTTCAGGAAGAAAAAAGAAGATAGAAAGATTAATCCTTTTCTGATGTTGCTCAATGTGCAGATTCTACAGAATTTCAATTTTATCGATCTCTCTTTTCATGTTTTGATGCAAAAAGTTATTAGTTTTAATTTGTATTTTGAGTCTTAATTTTAACTGAAAAATGTGGCTGATACATAATGCATTTTTCTCTCTTTAGGTGTTCGAAAATGTCGATGGGAAGTGATCCGAGTTGGGTTGGAAGAAAGCCTCTTAGACGCATTGGAGGCATGTCCGATGCTCTCTCTATTGCGGCTGATCTGGGTTTCGCTGTCTCCCCTTCCCCTTCCCAGGTGCATTATCTCCCTCTTGCTTCCTTCCTATGTGTATATGCAACATGCCCATTTTTTTCTACTTGATGATAAGTAACTTACCAATGAAAGCTCATGTTAATGGCTTAGAAGCATTAAACATTTGGAAATTGTGGTAAGGAGGTGTCCAATTCTTATCTGTGTCTCTTTTTTGTTTAGGAAGAAGTTCAGACTTTATCCTCTGCTACAGGTGAAAAAGGTGAAGAGTTAATTAAAGTTCTGAGAGAACTAAGTACAGTGCAAAGAAAAATTGCTGATTTGCAAGTGGAACTCCAGGGTCGAAAGGTTAGTTATTCTGCTTTTACTACATAGACCTGCTTAAACATACCGTATACATTTGGTCTTTTGGTTGTCAATCAATGAAATAATTAATCAAATGGCACATTTAGCTTTATCTATTAATTTTACTCATTTGCGACTGCTGAAATTTCTAGGATGATAAAAATGTTGCACATTTGACGCATGTGAGTGAAATGGAAAAGAAGATTGAGACGTTGGCAAGGATTACTACCATACTGAAAGATGTTATTCAAAATAAGGTAATATGATTTATTCACTTTTACTACTCTCGCATTCTTGTGTAAGACCAGGTTTAGACACTTACGTTAATAGAGTCAAGATGGAATCATTTTGCACATGAAGACATTTAAATTTATTTTTGTTGGTGGACGTATGCATTCGGAAGAAACACTGTTAGTTATGAAGGTTTGGTTATGTTGGGCTTATTAGTCTTCTCATTTATCAATGTCTTGTTTTGCTTAAATCAACATGTTGGTTTTTTTATGGAAGAAATCTTATTCAAGGACAGAAAGAAGGAACACAAGTTTAATGGAGGATATCCTCCTGAAATGAACTCCAAGAGAAGAGCAATCAACATGTTATTTTAATAATTTTTTTTTATCTAGCACCAGAAAAACCATTCTTTTATCTTTTAATTTGACGAAAGATTTGGCATTAGTGACATTTGTGAGGCCATAATTATTTAGTAATGAGAATTGATTAAGATAATTTTTTCCATGTTAGTTTTTACAGTTTCTCGTTTTTCCTTTCCAATACTTTCAACCTTGGTATTGAGAACTGGAATTATTCATAGATAAAAAGATGCCTTCATTTCTCCTGTGTAACATTATACATTGTTAAAATTTTCAGGATCGCATTATAGCTCGCCTGCAGCAACCATATTCACTTGATTGCATTCCTGTAGAGGCAGAATATCAGGTAGGTGAATATATATTGTCATTCCATTGAATGTCAACAGATTATGTATATTTTCTCTTTTGTTGAAGTGCTGTTTAGTATATTTTCTGTCACTTCACTTGGATGAAAAATGTTAAACTATAAAATGCTGCATTACTAAAACCTGACATAGTTGATTTGTAGGAAGCTGTTAGAACTAAGGTTGTGGATAATGGTATGCCCTCATATGGTTGTGGGTATCTTCTCATCAATGTTTTGGGTTTTGGTGTGAGGGACTTTATCTATCTAAGTCAACCAAGTGCTGCATTACTAGCTGATGTTATTATAAAAAATTATCTAAGCGAATATAGAAGACTATAGTAATTTGACTGTCTGATAGATAGAGATTAAGAAGAATTAGAATCTTTGCTTTGGTTGGCAGAGCCAAGTTCTTTTGGGATGTTGGAATATGGTGAAGGCTTTATTAGACAAAACAAAGAATATGGAGAGCTGAGCACTTATGGAGGAATTGCATTGGCGGTGGAAATTGAAAGTTCTGTGGCTTTCTGAAAGGGGTTCTCTGTGTCTTTCCCCTTTAAAAACTAGATTTAATGATTTAATCTTGAAATAAAGTTGGTTTAGATATTAGCATGTCTCCATACCCAACTTTACTTCAAAATTTAAATTTAAATGTTGGTCAATTATGATTGAATGCTGAATGTAAATTTTCAGTGTAAGGAAGAAAAATTGTAATGCTTTTGTCAAATATTTCTTCAATTTGTGCAGAAACAATTCTCAGAGTTACTGATGAAGGCAGCTAGTGACTATGGGGCCTTGACAGCATCAGTGGCAGATTTTCAATGGAGTCAGAATTTCAAAGAACCTCCTTCAGTTTGGGGGGTATGTTTCTATATTCATTTTGATTATTTTAAGATTTTAGTCTTGATATAAAATTATAAATATTATTACGCTCTTTTGTAATCATGTCGTTAGTCAATTTGCATCCCTGGTGTTTACTGTTTATTTTCTGTTTTTAATCCTTCCAGGTATTCTAGTTGATTGCAAAGGCAAGAATGGGGCTTGGTTTCAATGCATTTAGTTCTTGATAGTTTTTAAGTCATGGATCATCCTTTATGATTGTCGTTTATAATTTGGGGAACTAAGAATGTTTGCTAGTCGACTCTGATTGTGTGCATTTGCTTTGGAATCCTTTCAGTGAACCTTCAATTATTGTAAATAGAGTTTTAAAATGTTTAGGTACTATCAAGGAATGAAAACTTTGGCATCTGAAAGATAATGTTGTAAATACTCAACTATATCAGGTCATGTTATAGGGTATGATCTTTTTTTTTATATCAATAGAGTTTCTCTGCTTCCCCTTTGGTTTCTAAATAAATAATTGAATGACATCATTGTAATATGAAGCTAAGCTTGGTATCTGTTCCACTTAAGGAATGTTCTGCATTTTGTTTGTGCCTTTACATTTGAATACCTTTTTTTTTTTTGGCCATGTTGCATTTGAATACCTTGATTCTAATAATATTTATTTTCTTTTTTCCAGGAAATGCTTCGACCTATTCCTGTAGCTTTGGCATCTTGCACTCGGTTCTTTGAAGCCATGTCTGCCATGAGAGAATCGTTTGCAACACTTCAACATCTGAGAGTGGGACACAGTGATTCCCCTGTGCCTAGAACACCAGCTAGAGACCCTTCCCAAAGACTTCCAGGAGTTTCTGATTGTGTGACACCACCTCCATGGAGAAATGAACCAAGCTTTGATGACTTGGCTATCAGAAATCTAAGGAGGCAAGAATCAGATCCACAAGTAGAGAATGTAGACAGCGAGGTAGGTGACATCCATCAGGATAATGGTACAAGCAACAGGAGATTGTCTTGGCCTCCATCAATTAACAAGAGTATTGTTTAGTCATTTAACATTCTTGGTGTATGTATATTATACGGAAATTGTTTTTGCAGCTTGATTGTTTCACATCATTACTCTCTTTGCAAAATTATATGATCATTGCCGTTTGTGGTTTAGAAACTGGAGTGTTTTGAGGCTAAAACCAGGAGGGAAAGAAGTGAATGTACCTTGAGCATATGTGTATATTTTCATATCTACATAGTTGTGCTGTTAATGTTAAGCTGCAGAACTTTATCAGTTTCATATGTTCTGGAGTTGTATTCAATTTGATCTATAAAATTGAAGTTGGTTATACCAATTATTAAATCCTGTAATCTGTTGCCGACAGTGCCATTCGATATATCCATCCTTGATTAGATATGTGATATTAAGGAAGTTTGTACTGTAATTCATTTTGCTTCAATTTCTTTTTCTTTTTTGGTTAATATCTACTATGACGCAGTGATAATCTATTCAAATTTTACTTGTCTTACTCACATTCCTTTATTCCATTTTCCATAAACCCTATTAAATTGCTTTAAGGTTGGCTATTTGCTAACCTCTTTTGCCCTGTATGATGATTCATTGCGGGCATGCAGGGCTAAAGCTGAAAGAGTACTATGTTTGGTATGCTAGAATGAAGATTTCATTCCTGCTTCCATTCTATGGTAAGGATATCCATGTTTGGTATGAAAAATTGCTCGAAATGACAATTTCATTCTATGCCTTGATTCCGCTCAGACAATAATCACTATTCTTCCCCCTAAGAGGTGGGAATGGTGATTTCTTGGCTATTAAGAACAAGTTGATTTATTTTCTTATTCATCTCACCTAGTTATAATTATAATTCTGTTCAATACTAATTTGGTGTACCAAACATATGGATAGAATAACTAGCATTCCGCTCCTTATAAAACCAAACACAGGAAAGGAATGCCATTCCATTCCCATTCCAATTTCATAAGAAATGAGCCCATGAACGTTAGTAGCCACTCTCCACTCTACTAAAAGTAATTCTCAGATTCAGTTTCAATGTAGATTGATGCTCCTATTCCTAGGAAGTGAGTTTCAATGAAGGTTGATGTTCCTGAGCAGTGGTGATTGGCTCTAATATCATTATGAGAACTCCTTTTGAGCACACCCTTGCTTGCAGATAACCCCAGAAAACCAATATCTGGTTTTCATACTAGTATCAGCAGTTTCAATTTTAATAAAGATTATGTGTAACTACATCTATTCATCAACCTTTCGTTGTAGTTGAGATAGAAAAATTGCAACATCTGATTTCTTTCTAAAATATTTTCTGTTCAAAGAATAGTATCTGAATCACAGGTTCTTGTAATTGTGAAGCCTACTGCTGAAGCTACTGCTCTCTAAATATAAACATTAGTCAGCTACTGAGACGCCTAGGGCGTTATAGGGGAAGTAACTGATGGCAGCAGACCTTCCAAAACTCATGTTTACTTTCCGACTTTGACATTATTAACACCAAAGGGTTATTAATCAAGTTGATGGTGATGTTGAATGGTTTGCCAGGTCCTCTAAGAGATTGACAACATCATCTGATGTTTTAAGCAGATATCGCGCACTTGATCTCTTTCGTGCAACAGCACAAGAGAAGTAATTATCACCTTTAAGATCGAGCACTGAAGAACCTTCATGCACTGATATTCTGTCACGATATGTTGGCAACCAAGGAACCCCACTTCCATTATCAATTCCTCTCTTTTCAATAGTTGACAGTGAGCGTTGCTTCTTAAGTCGAGCTGCCTTAGAACCACTTTTGCTGGCTGAAAATTTTGGCAGAGATGGCCGATAGGAATTGGATAGCATAGCTCTTGCTGATGTTGATGATTCAGAAGGAAGCTCCGGCTCAAAAAATCTGTACACATCTTCATCCTGAAACAGCAGATTTACAATAAAAAAATTGATCATCTATTATTCACCTTAATCAAAATAGCTGTCAGTTTGTGACCATTTTCCATTTGTCTGGATTCATGTTGAAGACGTCAAAAAAGAACTATTTCATGTTAACCAATTTTTTTATACCTTTAAATGATATGCAACAAACACATTAAACTCTACAGTTCAAATGCCAATGTTCTATTTCTAACAAATCCTAGCACTCATGATCAAAATATTTTGGCTAAATTAGGTTTGCTTAAACCAATAAAATAGCTCTACTCCAGCTGACAAGAACGTTTCTCCTTTTGCTCCGAGTTTGATCAAAATCTGAAATATTTTCTTAAAGAACATTCATTTCAATCTTTACAATCAAAGGTTCATAGGAAATGTCAGGAAAAAAGCCAACTACCAGTCTGTAATTGAGGCAAGAACCTATGGATGTTAATCTTTGTACTGCTTGCAGCAATATTTTTTAGTGGTCTAAGTTATGCAGCCTGATAGCTTTTAACTATAGAAGGTCACAACTAATCATAGAAGTCATAAAGAGAGCACCTTTGCTAGAAAGTGCCCAATGCATAGGACATAATCAATGGGTGCCTTCATGCCTTTGTTATGAACTATCTCTCCCAAGATACGATCAATAGCTGCTCCCTGTATAGACACGAAAATTACAAGTAGAGGAGGAAAATGAGAGTAGGAGGTTCTAGCAAGTAGTGATAAAACTTCTGAATAGCAAACCTAGCGGAGGCCCTATTAGCTAAATGATATTGCTCATACCTTTGAGATACCAACTGCGCGAACCTCAACAGATCGAGCACCTTGGACAACATCAAGGGATGCATTTGATATTGGTCCAGTCCAAAGATGCTGCAACAGATCCCTTGCTTGAATCCTTCCAAACTCAACATCTAATATTGCAGCAAAGATGAACAACAATTGACGATTGTGTAGGGTAAACACTTATATCTTAATAGAAGGAACTAAGTAGTTTGAGAAAAGAAAAAGGAGATATTAAACAATATTGTCATATACCTGCATACTTGTAATTCCATACAATCGAAATCTCTCGAAGATCAAAATGAGATCTTGGTGTTCTTTCAGTAAAGTACTCAAAAACATGCTGTTATTTTATGAAGTCATCAGAAGTTCAGAATTGAAATCAGGGAAACATCATATAAGCAACACTTGTGTTCATGTAGCCAATCTACTGACCTTCACACTATCAACCCAATCCATGTGTAAATTTTCAGGCATCGTTGTCATCCATTCTCCTGTGGTAAGACGTAAAAACATCCCATTTTCTGCTGCCAACCACATATTGTATTCACCAAAGTTCTGCAGGAAGAAGTTGTTAGTCTGAAAGCATATGTTGCTAGGCACCCAAAACAATAAAGAACATCTTGGAGCTTACTTTGTCCAAGACGCTTCGGTCACTTCCACTCAGAACAACAATTGTTGTCTTGGGATCATCAGATAACTTCTTTAAAGTTTCTTTTACATTTGGATGCAATTTAAGCTCCAGTTCTCTAATTTGACCTCCCCTTCCTAGGGCATCCACTGGTTCAGTCAAAGTGGCATTGAAACCCTGTAGTACAGTTGTTGCAAAATGAACACTGATGATGACATGGAACAACAATGTATAACCTTAACTGTTCTACCAACGGAGTTGCAGGAAATTGATATTTCAGAAAAATTATATTTATCTCACAAGGACCTTTTTTCTAATGAAATTTAAAAGAAAAATCCAGTGCCACAACATAAAATTAACAACCAACAAGATATCAAACATCTTTTTTCTTAAAGAAAGATGACTACTCTCACTTATCTACAAAAAGCCAGTGGAAGCATACAAGTCACCGTAATATAACTATTAACATTTGTGGGCACACTTCAAGCTGGTTTCTCTAAACAATGAAACAATGAGCTTAGAAATATGACCAGAAAACTTATTCCAGAAGATAGGGTGACTAATTTGGAATGCCCCATTAATCAGTATTTGGAGATCTAAGAGTTTACCAGAATAATTAGTCGGTTATTGGATTTTGAATAACAATCAACTGCAGCTTCAGTGGGAAGTAATGGTGGAACTTGGCTTGTCCTAAGCTGAGCTTCAACAATGGTGTCATTCAGTTCACTGCATAAAAAGATATCCAATGAGTTTGGACAAAAGGGGCATTGAATGCTGTATGAAGTCTGGTAAAAATCGGTTATCTGAGTGATAAGTCAACCTCTATAGAGTTACATCAATGTCAGAATCTCCATTTTTTCATGGACAGTGCTAGATCACCTATTTATTCACTACTCATCTCAAAATGCCAATTAGATGTTAAAAAAATATTTTTTTAAAAAAAGAAAAAAAGCTATTATAGTTTTCTATATATATTTTTGCAATAAATACATCTAATACAAATGCATCTCATAAAACATGATTCTTCAACTTTTACTGAATTATTGTCATACTACAGTGGGCAACAGTCCTTGGTCCCCAGTCAAAACAATGTTTCAAAGTAGTTTATCCAAATTTGTAGTGTCAAAGCACTTGACATCTGTGACTATTCCTTCTTTTCCTACCCCTTGGGAGTTGGAAGATGGGTTTATTTTACTGAGAAAATAAAAACATTAAAATTATTGTAGTTGAAAATTTATTCAACAAAAGCAAAATGCCAGTATTGAAATACGATTAACACCTCACAAAAGTTGCAGCCCACTCTTGAGATGTGTGAGTTGTCACATGCTTGAAGTTAAACTGATGCCGTTTTTCTCTTTCATCAGCTGGCATATTCAAAGCATAGCCAATAGAAGCAGCAACCTCTGTAACATTCCATGGATTTACCAAGATAGCACCGGCACCAAGAGACTGCGCTGCACCTGCAAACTGATAACAAATAAAGGATTCTAACTTATTTCAATGATACTCAAAAACAGTCAAATCTTTACTTGTTGGTAGGACTTATTCTGTTATTCAAATCTGTTCATGCTTAGTCGATTTACTAAATTAGCTGAGCCTAAACAAAATTTTCAAACAGAGAGTAAGCTGCTAGGCAATGGCTGGATACTTTGTCATCATGGTGGTCTCAATTTAACACTAAATACCCTTTTCTCATACATGAAGATTTAATCATCTGTAGTCTCCAAAAGCAGGAAGGAAACAAAAACAAAAACAAAAACAAAAACAAAAAAAAAACAAAAGCAAAAAAAAACTAAAACAAAAGAAAAATAAAGAGATAGAAAATGAATTACCTCACTTAGAATGAGAACCCCCTTCCTAAGAGCTTGGCATGCAACAAATTCATAGCTGACAAGATTCATTCCATCCCTTAAAGATGTAACTAGCGCCACATCTAAAGAACATGTATGTCAGAGGCATTCATACCATGGATCGGAATGCTTAGCTAAAATAAAAACCACTTTAAGGGAATTGTATAATATAAATTAATAGGGAGATATGTTGAACTTATATCCACTTTTGAGTATCCTGAAATGGTTTAGGGCAATCCTTAAATGCATGTAAAAGAAAAAGTAAACATAGAACCATGAAATTTTTATGAGCCAGAGTATATTTTAAATTTGAAGGCAAAGAAACAAGCATTGGCTTCACCATGAGCTTTCCCTAAAATCTTGGGACCTTATTCCTTTTCTCAGTCTGATTATTGCAATATATAAGTTATAGGCATTATCATATTTTGTTCTAAGCTGTTTGAACAGAGATGGAAAACCTTATACTTCAATTATGCTGTAACTGTTTATGTGCTCAAAATACTCGACCAGCAAGAAATATGGAATTCATCATCAATTTCCAGAAAAAATAAATATCGTTAGGTTGAATATAATTCTACAAGGTACAGTGTGCTACAAGTTGAGAAATTCACGTATGTACAGCATATTATCAATAAAGAACAAAGGAAGAGTTTAGGAAGATAATGCATTCCATTTGGAAAGGAACATGAAACAATGCTCTGGTTTTGGATATTTCACCATCTTGCTTGTTTATCTTGTAATAAATAATATTAAGAGCAAAAACCAACAAATACCAGTAACGGCATATAGTGCACATAAGGCATGAAAGTCAAGCGACCTATCCTGTAAACAAAGAATAAGATGCTTCAGAAACCTTCATATTATCAGCTACAACATTTGAAGAGATAGAAGATTTGAGAACAGGAAGATAAAAAGTTGTGGATACTCTAAAGAAAACATGTTGGAGCATTGGACAAAACTAATTAATGAAGTCTCTAACAGTTTTTTCTGTTTGTTTTCCAATGCATGCAAAAGACTTGATGTTATCCATCACATCTTCCTAAAAAGCCTTGCAGTAATAATTTCTGTGTCTTAAAATTAGAAACACTTCTAGAGAACGAATAATCAAGAACATTTTAAATTGTATGATCACAGTAGGATTTAGGGCTTGACTTTCTCAGGCAATTCACTGGATTGGTTAGCTACTAGGCTATGAAGCATAATATCTACTTTCTGTTCAATTCTCTAGTTAATTCAGGCTGGTGTAGAAGTTAAGATAGTTTCTAAAAGTATGATGAGTATAGTGGCAATAGAAAGAACAAGGAAAAATAGGATAAGAAATGAAAATATTTGATGATTCTATCAAGG
This sequence comes from Cercis canadensis, assembly GCA_003255065.1. NCBI lineage: Eukaryota > Viridiplantae > Streptophyta > Magnoliopsida > Fabales > Fabaceae > Cercis > Cercis canadensis. Next base: position 340,858 of record QAOA01006142.1, on the reverse strand, counting down.
TAACTTTTAATTCAAGATACTGTGATGGTTTATACATATACATATACATATACATAGGGATGTAAGTACTCCATCATGGAAAAGAAAGGAACTCAAATAAGAGAGATAAAGAAGATGTGAGAGAGGCCATGAATGATATGCTTATACGATAAAGACATGCCAGTAAAATGGCTAGTGGAGAACATAGCTGGTGATGGTACTAAAAGGAAAATTAGAATTGATGTTTAGGATAGGCAAGTCACTCAACCAACATATTTCAAATTACAGCTTGTTGGTGGCAGTGCTGGTGGTTGTGGTGGCAGCACCATGAAAGACATACCACTAAAAACTTCTCTAACTAGAAGATCAACAATTAGATCTCAGTAACGATGTCCAATCTAATTATTTAATGAATAACAGAATTTCATAAAACATAAAAAATGGCGAATTGAAGGTTTTTCATGAGACTCTCGATGCATAATTAAAGTATAATAGAATTTGTGTATCAAAAAAATCCACAAACATAGAACTTGTGTTGTCAAATACCAGGAGATACATCTATGTCTAAATGCATAATTAAAGCTTTATAAGACCAACCAAATGATGAATTGGCACAGCAGTCAGTGTTCCAAATCTTCCATTAATGCGTCCAACAATCTCATGCACTTGGCTTGTAAGCTTTTGATCTGTCAAAGCAACAAGTAAAACAATATGACAACTTATAAAAAGTAAGGGAAGAAACTTGGAGGAAAATAGAAGATAGAGCAAAATAGATAAATCTGAATAATTGCTCAAAACTGAGGGAAAAGAAAAACAGTGAGATTAACTCAGGAGTCAGGAACACACAAACCTAAAACAATCTTAGCACTACTAAGATAGCTTAAATACTAATCAATCAAACCATAATTATATAACAGAATCCTAGTTTGAGAAAAAATCATAATTAAACCAAATCCCTAACTACAAACCCTTAATACCCCAGTATTAATTAAACCATAATTATACAAATCCTCAGTCATAACCATACAAACGATATTAGAATTCCATAAAGACTGTCACTCAGTTAATTACAAATAACATCAACAATATTCTCATTACATTTTCCATGCATCCTGAATCAATTTAAAGATGTAAAAAGTTTGTCAGGAAAACACCGGTATCCAGGCCAGCATAGCAAAGACTTGGTGAGCTATAATTTCTTCCTAGTTTATAAACTCTCACTTTTCACCTTATGAACAAGATATGTATTCAAAAGAAAAAGGGAATGGGATGAAAGAAGAACATGTTTGTATTCCATCTTTGGTAAATGCATGCATAAGATTCTGAGACAAATCCGATATAGAGAAACTGAAAATTGATTATTAAGAATCACCGGTAACTAAAAAAGCATATTTACATAAAAGCAATATAACTCTCCATGTGGAATAATATGGAGACAGGAAAAGAAGAACGGAAGGATAATATGAAAAACTTAAGCAGCACAAATCACAACATCATAAGGAAGAAGAGAAACAAAGACAGTTCATGCAGATTGTTATATGAGAATCTTTCTTTAGGAAATGATATGATTGTAAATCTGAAGATAGTGAACGAGTTTCTTGAATTCATTCTGTTTCTCTCAAGTAAATTCTTTAAGTCATCTTAAAGAAGCACTACCTGTGTACTGTTCCTGTCAGCCACATCCATAAATTTCAGGGGTGAACCCAAAATCTTGGACAGCTACAAGCAGCTATTATATTTCAAGGAGAAACAAATCAGGCATTCATGTCCACTACTTCAATAAGAGTTCTATTATAATTCAAAAAACGCAGCAGAAATTAATAAATTTAAGCATGTTGAAGATAAGCTTTGTAAGTCAACGATGTACAGCTGAAAGAAGGGAGACAAGAGATTAAACTAACTTAATTTATATAGCAAGAGGCATAACTTTTCTAAAGTCAATTCCACTGTTAATTGTTAAGAACCAATTCACCCCAAAAGCTTAAGCTGTTAAGAGAAGGCTTAAGAATGGTTTTATGTCTAACATGCCCCCACACGCAAAAACCCTTTGGGCTTGAAGCATGTACAAAGCACAGGCCCACTCATACATTGTTCTGAAATTTAATTTGATTAAGAGAAATGGAGTGGCAGGGATCGAACTAGTGACCTCTTGGTCAAAAAATCCCTGATACCATGTTAAGAACCAATTCATCTCAAACGCTAAGCTGTTAGGAGAAGCCCCAAGAATGATTTTATATCTAACAATAATGATGATAACAAAATGTCAAAAAGAACAACGGCATTATAACCAGAACAGTTCAATATAATACACTACCAAACACAATCAAAATATGGATATATGGATGTATGTATTGCATAACAAAGGAAAGGATTTGGATCCACATTAATCCAGAAACCAAGTGTCAGAGTTCCTGAAGGGGCTGATTTAAAAGCCCGCCCGTGAAGCCAACAAGCATACAAACAGAATAATAATGGAAAATATCATTTCAATGGATAAATATGTTTCAAGAGGAAATTAACATGTGTATAAAGGAATGTACATTCAGGAACATCTGTCCTCGTAGGCACAGCAATTTGTAGCAAGACAACTTTATCACGCCAATCTGGATTCTCCTCAAGAAACTTTTCAAATGCCAAGATCTTCTGGGGAATTCCTTTTATCATATCAAGACGATCAACACCCAACATTACCTGTCCATTTGATTAGGAATATAAAGGGATTCACATGAAGCAAATCTATCAGAGATGATCCCATTGACAAAGACTTGGAAGATACTGACTAGTATGAAAATAAGAATTTTGGCCGTGACTTATGAGGAGACTTTCAGAATAGATTATATCAATCCTTCTTTATCTATTCTAAATCAGAGAATCCATTATATCTTTAAAACCCATAGGAAAAAATGAAAAAAATTATATCAAAATAAACCAACGAGGATGGTATATCTAACGATAGCAGTTAGCACAATGGGACCTAATATAGGGCAATAGACTTTTTCTTAGATAAATGAGTTTGAAAAGGATTTCCAATCTGATGGAAAGAAGTACTTGTCAGCCTAACTTAAATGTAATAAGCTATCAGCATGTAGAATTAGAAGAAATTTTCTGAGTAAAATGTGTGAATTACATTTTACCCAAGTGCAGAGTCAAGAATATCTTATTTTCAACAAAATAATGTAGTACAAGTGTACACTTTAGGCATATCCTTTTCAAATTGTTAAACATGGAACTTTATACAAGATATAGAGTTCTCACCTTTCGGCCTGCAAATCTTTCTTTCAGTTCTTTCATGTGATCCTGGACTTGGGGGAGTTCAAGGGCTCGAATAAATCGTTCAGAGTCAATCCCAATAGGAAACTGAAGTTTCACACTCCCAAAAAGGAATTGCCATCATGAGAAGGAAATCAGGGACAATATATTAATTGGTAAAGATATTTAATGATTTTACCAAAAAAAAATAAAAAAGATATTTAACACCTGCTAAGTAGAAGAAAAATTCAATTCTTCTGTCAGAAAGAAGTATGGGAAAAAAGACTGAACAGATAGTACATACCGCAGCCACTCGAGTTAGCTTTCCTTGATCTTCCACTCCTTCAGGTGTACCCTCAAGCCCAAGAATACGAGTACAAGCACTAACAAAATGCCTGGCATAATCGTAAGTATGGAATCTGGGAAGTAGAAAAAAGTACATATTAAAATCAATATCTCAGACAAAATGTCTCCGGTTCTCAAACTCTTTGCAACACATGATGACATGAGAGTTTAGGATCCCATAAATTATAAATAATTCTGAACCCCTACATAATGGGTAAAGACTACCTAACCACTTTATATTCTTCAGTGAATAAAGTAATCAGTAAGCAGGGCTGATGAAAGGTGACAAATGGGGCAACCTTTTGGGTGATGCATAAAACGTTAAACTTGAAATGGAAGATTAATAAAAGAGATCTGGATTACGGACAGATCAAAGTGTGTGTATTTTCCTTTTTTGGCACCTCTAAGAATCGGTTTGTCCTATGCGCATGTTGCTGATGCCTATTTATCAAGCAATTTATCAAATCCATGTATTATGATCAATATCGAGGTAGATCCTTTCACATTAGTTACTCACTCAAATAAGGTAGAATTTTGCTAAAAGTTTTGCATGTAGCAATAATGAATACTTTGTCTTGATACTGTATGCTCACGGTTATAAAGCATCCATACTGCAGTATTATGGTGCCTCTCATGCAATCTGAATCAGCTTATCAGCTCGAAAAATGACTTACCCCACCAAGTCAGCAGTAAGTACAGATCTCAGCAATTCTGATCTGGATGGCAATGTCCTATGTATTTCTGAGGAAGGAAAAGGTGTGTGGAGGAACCAGCCAACTTTCATTTTGTTATTATGTTCTTTTAAACATTTTGGAAGAAACATTAGGTGGTAATCATGGCACCAAACAACATCTCCTTTCTCATAATGCTTGTTTACCACGTCAGCAAACATTTGGTTTGCTTTCTTATATGCATCAAATTGAGATTGGAAACTGCGGGTGGTAGCAAGGCGGTCCTCTTGTGGAAGAGCAAGGTAGTGGAAAAGAGGCCATAAGATGTTGTTGCAGTAACCATTGTAGTACTGATGAACTATCTCCTCATCAAGAAATACTGGGATGCATTTCTGCACTTAGCAGTGTATAATTAGGAAGCACAAAATATTGATGGTCTGTGCATATCTCAGATAGCGCAATGAGAAGAAAAGCTTAAACATCATTATGATGATCAGAGAACATTTAATTTCTCACTTGCAAATATAAACAGGGAAACAAGATTAAAAACCTTCTCAGCCAAAGCTTTAGTTAGTGTTCTCTGTCCAACATCATCAGTCACATTGACACCAGCCCACCCAATCCACCTGGTGTCGAACTCCTTTACACCTTCAAGAGAAATACCAAGCTTGATATAACCTTCACTCTGAGGATAACAAAATCTAATAAATGTTTCAAAAGTAATCAGTTTTTTTATTTAAAAAGTTATGGTGAAAATAATTATGTTGAAACCTCTCTCAGATCAGGAACAAAATGTATGCAGCATATTTGAATGATATATGTATCAGAAATGAAAAAAAAATAATGCAAGACAACAAGCTTTAACTTGCCTAAAAGTGCAGTGACTAGCCCCCCTACACTAATCTCAAGTTGCCATGAGTCCACACCCCGCCTGACAGCAGAGACAGGCAACCTGTTGGCTACCACCAATAGACGTTGTTTAGATGGCCGTTCATCTGAGAAAAACCTTGCAGCTGCAATTCTATCCAAGACTTCTTCCTCATTGAGAGGCCAAATTTCATTCTCACTAATATAGGAATCACTGTACAATTGTTCTGCCTCTTTGTTACCATCTCTTAGCTCCTCAGTCGATTGAGAAGACCTGTTGGACTTCCTTAGCTCTCTTTCCCTCAGAAGCCTTTCCAATCTAGATCTGGGTGTAGCAGGACTGGTGTTATAATTGTTCCCTGGCATACGCTTGGCCTGCAATTTGAAAAGTCGTCTCTTGCTTAAGTAATTTCTACAAAACTAGTACAGCCACTCAAAATGTAAAATAGATTTTTCCTATCACTATTATCCAACAAATAAATAATGCTCAACCACATTCTCAAAGCTCTACAGGAAATGTTGCACTCTCCAATTAATTTGTTGCATTCAGTTTTTAGATATCAGTCATATGCCTTCCGATGATTATCATCAAATAGGAAATTTTCACACAAGAGAACTGACAAGCCTACTATGATCCACTTATTTCAGTATTAACTGACAAGCCTACTGATCTTACTGATGATACACTTACTGGTTACCAATTAAATATCAGGAAAAGTTGCAAGCTTTCTTAGAACATTGGTTAATGCTAGCACTAGAATAACAATAATGAATTATTCAAACTCAACAGAGTGATTAATATTCAACAAGCAGATGACAATTACACTCGATCCAAAATTGAATATGAACATGTAAATTTAGGTTTCTATTTCAAGTATTATTAGAAAATAAATATTTTTAAAGAAAACCCATTAATACATCCAGAACAAACTTTGCAGAGCCATTGAAATGAAAATAGGCTAAAAATCTTTACTTCAAAACAATCCACTGTCAAATGAAAAACGCATAAACCATTCACAATAACAAATAAAAGAATGACAAAAAACTAAAACACAGCCTGCAATTTACCCATTAGAGAGATTATTGATAAATTTAGAAGGAAAAAAGAAAACCCATTACAGGGTCTGACCTTATTATTTGCAGAATGCAGATCTCTTGAGATGATTTCACATTAATAGCCACATTGCTTAACACATTGTGGTTATGTAGAAGCGAGTGAACCCGGATGGATTAGGCAAATGGAGACGAAGAAGAGGGAGCAAGTTGCCAAGCGACATTTTGGGGGGCTGTGGTCAGGAAAGGATGGAGAAAAATCTCCATTCAGATGCTGGTGGTGACGATGATGGAATAAGGAAGACTATCCATATATAAAAGTAAACGGAATAGATGAATTCAAGGGCCTAAAAGGGAAGCATATATAGGTAGGTACTCAGAGCTGTGCTTTCGGCCATGCAGATGACACCAAAAAGGTAAAAATTGCATTCGAATTAGCAAATTGACACTCGTGCTAAAATGAGGACACTATGCATATGACCCCACCAAGATATGATATTGTTTCATTGTTCCTCTTTTTTTGCAAAATCTCTAGGAAGTTGATAATTGTTGCACCATTATAATTTTATATTTATATCTCCTCCAAGTATGCATCAAATCTGCTAAAAAGAATCATATTAAAAAAAAAAGTCTGCTAAAACGAAAAACCTGTATGCATCAAAAGTAGTTGGAGAAAAATTTATCAAAATCTTGTTAGAATTTAAAATGGTTATTTGCTGAAATGAAGTGATAGATATCATATAATTATCTAAATGTGGTTATAAAGCTACATTATTCTAGGAGCAATTTCACTGCAACAAAATTCTTACTATTAAATATTTTTTAAAGTTAAATATGCCTTAATTAAGCTGTTAGATGTGATCTAATAATTAAAAAATTGAGTAATTTGTTAAAGGTCAAAACTCAAAGTTTAAACTTTCATAATGTAATCAAAAGTTAAATATGCCTTTACAGGACGAGGAAAATGAACTGCTTTCATATGCGCATATGTGAGCCTTACGTTATGCAATACCAAAAAATCAAAATTTCATTTGAGTAAAAGTTTTAAATCTATATTGTAATTTATCATATATACTCATGATTTAAGTTTTGGTGAAAGAAGGTGATGTAAGATTTATAATGAAAAGGAATATGTTATCTTTAATTTGTGATATTTTCATTTTATTGTGTAATATCTAATGAGCAGAAAAAAAAAAAGACATAAATAAAAGAAAGAGAGATAAAAGTTGCATAGAGAATCTTTGAAGTCGTATTTGTTATGAGAGATTTATCGGTTACTGCTCTCGTCTCAAATAAAGATTAGTCTTATATCCAAAGGATATAGAGATATCTTAAGTTAAAAAAAANAAAAAAAAAAAAAAAAAAAGACTCATAGAAAAAGAAAAGTATAATTGAAAAGAGAAAAGAAATTAAATAATATATGGAGAAAAGAAAAATTAAATAAATAATAAATAAATAAAGTAAAAGAATGGACAATAATTTGGAGATGCAAGGAAGTGTGAATGATGGAAAGCAATATCTTGGGTCATATTATCCTTCCATTTAGACTGGAAAACTAGTGCTTATAATGGAAGACAAGCCACTAACACATAGTACAACACGTACATATATGTGTGTACCATATCCGTATCTAAGTGACAACAAAAACTCTTCAACAGATATGTTACATGTCTAGTGTATCATATAGCCATGACTAAATTTTTAGCTGGTTGAAGTTTTTTTATTTTACATTTGAGACAACGGCAATTTATGGGAATGGTAACAATGCCATTCTCAGAAATAGCGACTCTGTTTGATTTTTTTAAAAAAAAAAATTGTTTTTTTTTTTGTTTTTGAAAATAAAAAAATAAAAAATTTTGCTTGATAGGGTTGTTTTTAAAAAACATGTTTTGAAAATTTATTCTCACAAAATTATTTAAAAAAAAAAGAAAACAAAAATAAAAGATAGTTGTTTTCAAAAACTATTTTTATTAAAAAAAAAAAAAATACTTTCAAACACACCCAACAATTCTTAAGAATATATATTGTAATTTTAGACACCCATAGCATTAAATAATTTATTTGATGACTTGTAAATCCTACAACGTTTAATTGAATTTGTAAATCATTTCAAATTTGTATTTAAAGCAAGTAATCCAAACTAAAAGTGATCTAGAGTTATAAGTTTAAATTTATAAAAAATTTAGGGGTTTAAATCTCCTAATTAAAAAATTTACTAATTATTCAATACAACAAATAAAATTGATAATTAAAATAATCTACACAATTTATTTTATTTAATAGGTATGTGAAACTTACAAAATATATGATCCAAATCATATTAATAGTTAGTTATACATGTGACATTGATATCATTTATGATTTTGAATAATTAGTCCAAAAAAAGCTATCCCCCACTTTTTTTTTCAAGTTCAATTCTCTCAGCTGCAAATTGACTAACCAAATGGTCATCTAACTTAAACAAAAAAAAAAAAAATTAAAATAAGATATCATGAATCGTGTGGGCCTGAGGTCTAGCCCATTAGTCGTGGGCTACCCATAAATTAGCACTGGCCAATTAGAGCCAATATTACATATTTTTTTTAGGAAAAAAAATATTCCAATGCTGCAAATCTACGACCAATCTCAAATCGAAGGAAGCCATTCTTTCAACTTTCAGGTCTCCATCAATCTTCTTCGTCCGATTAGTTCCTCCGAAAATCCAAACCAATGTTCAGAACCGTACGATCAACCCCAACCCTTGCCTTCATCACACTCTTTCTAATAGTAGCACCAACTCCATCGGAATCCTTCGCTTACTCCCAGTACCGAACGCTATTCTCACTCGCCCACTCGCTCATGTCGCGCGTGGCAAACCTCCGCGCCGCGCGCGGCGACATCGCAGGCTCGGCGCGAGCCAGAGCCATTGCAGAGAAGCTCGAGCGAGGACTCGGGTTAGGGTTCTGGGGGCTCATGTGGTCGGCTGGGTGGGACTACGCGAGGAACTACGCGTGGAGGGACTTGGCGTACACGGAACTATACGGCGGCGTTTCGGACATGAACGAGTTGCTGAGGTGTTTGGCTGAGTTGACTCGGATGGAATCGGATGCTGAGAGGTCGGCGTGGATGGGGCGGAATTACCAGAATGTACTGAGGGCCTTTAATTCACTTTCTCGCAAGCTTCTCAAAGTGTTTCGCCAATCGGTACGACGACGTTTCTTGTTCTAGTAATACTATTTTATGCATATATATTATTTTTGAGATGATTTGATGTTATATCTATATAAACTTCTTGTGATTGTGGTTATTGTTGTGTGATTGGTAGGGAGTGATGAGCGAAGTGGTGGAGACAGTGCAAGTGGAGGTGGTGGAGGGTCAGTTACTGAGAGATTGCCTGGAATTAGGAGGCAATGATTTGAAGGGATTAATTCAGATTATGAAGAATTTGATTTTGCAATTCTCTTCTGGATCTGATACTGATACTGGTACTGATCTATAATTGTAATTGTAAGTATATGAGTTGGATAAATTTATATTGAATTGGTGTATGCTGAAAATATCAGGCCAGTGAAGCTGGTAGACAAGTATTAATGATGCCTGTGTTAGCAAAGCAGTGTTGGTGCTCTATGGGTTAAGGCCAAGGGGCTTGTATGGAATGCAAGAAAACTCTTGTTACTTTTGATCAATGCAAATGGTGTGACTACTGAGCAAGATAGTGTGACTATTAATTCCTATATATATACCTTACTGCTGCTCGATCATCTGGATAACCTGGTGTCAAAAAATCTTTAGTTATCTTGGGGTTCTGCAAAAAGCTCATATGATACAAATAAATGTGGATGGATCTCAAGTCCAATCAAGTTGGTCACCCAAGATATAAAGTCTCTTTTTAGAATTAACAAAGCTGCACATTGGCTACCAAGGATGTAATCTGATTTTAGTCACTCATGCCCTTCCTCGCCCTCCTTTCATGTAATCTCATTCTTTTCATGGTCAAAACAAAAAGAAAATAAAAATAAAATCAAATGTCGATATGTGAATTGATATAGAAAAAAATGTATACTTATTTAGGTAGTGCTATACCATCTTTCATTTAGGATTCATGTCTTAAAATTAGTGTATTGAGAATATATTGAAAAATTGAGTCACCAAGTGTAAGTCGTTGGATTCCAAATGCTCATTCCCTAGCATTCTTAAATAGTTAGAATTTTCAATTTAAACTTAACTCATTTAAAAATAAGACTTAACCTTTATAAAATCAGGTTAGGACCTAAATTTTAAGTCCTGCTTAAAAATTGAGCTTTTTAGACTCGTTAGGGCTAAATTGATTATTAAATCGGCCAAATTTTATTTTCTTCTGATTTTTATTTTTGCTTTTTAATTTTTATTTTGGTTTAATTCTAAAAACAATTGGTATGGCGTGTTTATCCTAGGCCCTATAGAAGCAGGCTTAGGCTGGCTAAAATAGGGTCTTAGGACTTTTTGGATTGACAATGCTACGGATAAAAAAGAAGAGTGCAGTGATGCATGTGATTTTGTGAGTTTGGGGCCTTCGGGCCACGCACGAGCAATAGATTAGCAACCCAAAACCATTTGTAATTTGTTGACGTTGGGTACAAGAGTTAAGAAGACGTGGGGAAGTGAGGGTCCAACGCACCAAATCTCCTCAAGCGACAAGGTCAAGGACGATAAAAACTAGTACAGACCTTGTTATGGCCCCAACTAGCGCAGTTAACAGCCTAGCATTGTTGAAGAAAGAGGTCGCAGCAAATTTCACGTACCTATTGGGTCATAAATACAAACATGTGGTGGGTGGGTGATGAAATGAAATCATAGACATCCAATTCTTGCAAAAACAAGTAACAATGGCTAAGTTTTTCGTCTTTCAACTAAATTTAATGGTCTTAATCTTTTCCAACCAAATTAAAATGGAAATAGCCCCACATATGAATAGAAAGATAGAAGCCCCTAAAATATTAGCAATCATTTATAGCCAAAACCCTTAATCACATGCTCATTGAATGCGTCTCTCATTGTCATGCCCTTTATGCTTACCACAAAGTTCTCATTGATTGCACAATTTCCTTCTAATTTTGGGCCTCTTACCACAGGATAAACCATATAAGCATTTACAATACAAGAATGACCGAAAGGCAAAAATAAATACAATGCAAGATGCATGAGGCTTTAATTTAATGACAAATATTTTTCCTCTCTAATTTCAATGGGAACTCACTATTAAACCTTCACTTTCATGTATTACAAGTTTTTTTTTTGGTCATAAGAGATATGAGAGAATGAAGATTCAAATTTAGAACCTCAATTTTTTTAAACAATTTNCCATATAAGCATTTACAATACAAGAATGACCGAAAGGCAAAAATAAATACAATGCAAGATGCATGAGGCTTTAATTTAATGACAAATATTTTTCCTCTCTAATTTCAATGGGAACTCACTATTAAACCTTCACTTTCATGTATTACAAGTTTTTTTTTGGTCATAAGAGATATGAGAGAATGAAGATTCAAATTTAGAACCTCAATTTTTTTAAACAATTTAATTTCTAAACCAATTGTACTATGTGTGATTGTGTTTTCATTTGTTACAAGTTACTTTCTCAAATTTTGTCTATGTATATGATTTCATCCCTCTTTATGTGTATGAGATTTCTCATAAATTTTGCTAAAGCATTAGAGAAAATAATACCGACTTAAAATTTATAAAAAGAAATGTTACATACACCACAACAATTGACTCATTCTGCATAATCTATGTAAACCAAGATAGTCATTTTCTCTTCAAGGAGCCAAGGAGTATAGATCCCTCTGTTTGGGGATTTACAACGAATGTAATTGGCAGAATTCATACAATCTATCCAAAAGTTTTCACGGAATCTGGGTGTAAATTTAATCGAGCAGCATTCAATGTATGATCTAAGTTTATCTTTTAAGTTATGGCTGCACTGTATGATAATTTGATAATGACCAAAGAAAAGTGGTAAACCTCAAGGTCAATGTCAAATATCATTTATTGATAATTAAAGGAGTACATCATTCACGTAATGACAGTTTCTTGGAGTATAAGTGAGGAGTTACTTTCTATTTTGAAAATGTTTTATGCAAATTTTAAAAGGATATTGTTCTTAAATTTTCAATTATTACCTTGTTATGTCTCAAATAGCATTTTTGTTTATGCTGTAAATATCACTGTAAATTTTTACTGAAATTTGTGACATGTTCTAATCTTAAAATATAGTAGTTTCCTTTCACTTTAATTTTTTTAAAAATGGAGTTTTACGTAATTTAATCAAACCTAAAAATAAATTAATATACTTTGTATTATAATAATACTAATTATATATACAACTAGTAGATATAAAAAGAGTATACAAACGTACATGCATGCCGCTACATAGCCGCATCTAAGTTGGAGTGGCCTCCACTAAAACCTTTTAGTCGACTTTGGATCATGGGTTACAGTACAGTGCAATTCACAAAGGGTGCCAGTGCCACCGATAAGGCATATGTCAACGCCTACTTGCATAAAGCAGCAGCAATATTGCAAAGTTTTTCTAACCATCAATGAAGTGGTTAGCCAAAGAGCAAGGTCTATGGACTTTTTGCTTTAAATGCACAATAATGGTACTAACTCATTAAACCCTAGCATGTTACTCGGTATGACTTAGACAAAGACATTCAATTCTGCTACCCACTCTCATTTATTGTATTTCAAGTCTTGAAAACCCAAACCAAGCAAAAGAGCACTTGTCCTCATATTAGGGTAGAGAGAGAGAGCAGCTGCCCACCGTTGGATTTATTTCATTTTATCATCAAATTTGTTGTTTGGATCTCCCATGCTGCTGATATACAAGCTATCACTTTCAAAAATTAAATTTTCGGTCTCCCCGTTGTGCATTATCTGCAGAGCACTAAATATGAAGGAGAAAGTAAACACAGGAACCGACTAGAAAATGGATTTCTATATTATTGACTTGGACCAAAAGTTGTATGTACTATATATGTAGCTGGAGTATAGCAAGTGATGTAGCGTGTTTCCTTAAAAATTATGGTCCAATTCTTGTTACAAATATTTGAACAAGTTATGTTTAACGAGGTCATCTAATTTTTAAGTCTCATAGAACATTTGACTTAGCCATGCATGTGATGGTCAAAATCTTATTAATTTTGAATCAACTTCAGCTGGTGGAAATTGTCAATTTCAATAAATATGGATTTAAATTGCATTTGCAGTTGCAGTCACAGTTGTAGAAAATGCACTAATAATTATAGAAAAATTGTGATTATAGTGACTTCCAAAATTATAATATTGCAGGCACAATTGTGATTGCGGAGCAGAATTCAAAACCCTGAAATAAAAAGTGAGGTTAACAAGAACATAGGAAAAATAAAACAAAAGGAGAAGAAGGAAAATGGGCCATTATGTGGACACAAATTTTAGATTGTGTACTGATCTTAACTAATTTGCAAGTTGGTTCTAGTGTTATTTTCAACACTTGCATGTGAGTATAAATATCCAAGTGGTTGAACTGTGTCTATGACAGCACGCATTACAGAAATAGTGCCTTTTTGCTAACCCAAAAAATTGCAAGTCCCATCCTATAGTTTTGTGACAGTTGGTTTTGTCGACATTTTTTTCCATCTCTTCATGCTCGTTGAGGATCTAATTAACACTACCGCCAAGAGTTTATAAACTGATAGTGATTCATGAGAAAGTAGCATGTTAGACCAACGTCAGAAACATATAATGGAGACAGTGCAAGTGTAGCTATGCAACTCCTTAAATGCAATGCATTTTAACATTTTGTTCCATTTATTTTCATATTTGAGTAATGCTAAGAACCATTAGATATGTGGTGGAAATTTTTTTGGTCCTAGTACTTGAGTTTTCAAATTAGTTACATGGAAAGATAGAAGAGAGAATGATTGAAAAGAATATGATATACAAATGATTAATTTGAAGTCACAGTAGCACTGAAAATTCCTTACTATATAATAAGTAAAATTTTGTTGATGCTTATACGGGCTTAGAGTAAAATTTTGATAATTACGAGTAGAGAATCATGATTTAAATCATAGTTTGTTTAGAGTAAATTATATTGGTATCTTTAAGGTCTGCTGATGTTACAAAGGTTTAGAGTAAATTACATTGGTATCCTTACTTTACATTTTAGGCATAGTAGAAACTCTCCCCTTCCCCCCACCCCCTCTTTTTTTTTAAAAAAAGTTATACATACGTCTCTTCTATTAAACTTCAACATAATTTAATATAACATAACATAACATAAACTTCCTTGATAAGAGAGAGATTCTTAATGATACTTAGTCTTGTAAATATTAAGCAAATCAGAGTTTGGACATAGGTTTGAGTCCCACTATATAAAGTTTCAAAAATGAGGGTCCAACGTATGTGCAGAATTTTGACCCAATCTACACGATTTGCACAGATTAACTCTACCTAAGAATTTAACTCAATAAGGCTCCATATGTTGTATTTAAATAAAAGTCTTCACAAGGCAAGAGTCATATCATTTAAGCTTTCTTAAAAAAGCCATGATCTCATCTCATTTAAACTTAGAAAAGCGATGTTCTTAGCTGTCATTACGGGGATGATGTACTCCTTTTATTTATAAATGATTGACATTGGCCTTGAGGTTCACCACTTTTCTTTGGTCATTATCAATTTATCATACAGTGCAGCCATAACTAAAAGGATAAACTTAGGTCATATATTGAATGCTGCTCGATTAATATTGACTGCCTTCCTTCTAGTCCTTTCCCTCGGCCAAATTTACACAACTTCTGTGAAAACTTTTGGATAGACTTATTGTATGAATTCCGTCAATTACATTCGTTATAAATCCCCAAACAGAGGGATCTATACTCCTTGGCTTCTTGAAGAGAAAATGACTAGATTGGTTTACATAGATTATGTAGAATGAGTCAATAGAAAAAATTTCTCCACCTTGTCAATGCCAAGGTGAATTCCATAAATAACCATGGTCCAAATCTAAGTTCGGCATTTAAAAATGGGAATTTTCTCTCAGATTTCAACTGATCAAATGCAAGAAGCAAGATCCTGCAAATTAGCATTACTCACACTTCATATTGGTCACTCACTATTTTGGCATCGGATGTCCACAATAATATGAAATTTTTTATATATCAATCACTTATTTTCCCAGTTTTAATACCTTTACCCTCTTTCTTAAGATATCATTACTTTCATTCATTAATTTGATTGCCTCTGCGTGACCAATTAATATGATGGTGATATGAACATATATGTGATGCCAGGCCCATAACCAACATGTGATTTTTGCGCTGTTTTTTTTTTTTTTTTTTTTTTTTTTTTTTTTTTTTTTTTTAACATATATAATTGTACATAGATTTGAATCTTTAAATTCCTACAAACTATCTAAACTCCTCATCAATATATCACCTTAATAAATTTATTTTTGCTATTTTGAGTTTCAAATTTTAACAGAAATTGATTGTTACACCTAAATTCCCATTCACTAGAAAATATAATTCCCACATTAAAGACAGAGCAAAGAGCGAGGGAGCAGATACTGAGATGAGATCAAAGAGGTGGTGGTGGTACTACCGGTCTTCTCATTCAGTCTCACATTATATCCGCGTGAATTTAATGCTCCTAACAAACACTCTCAACTGTAAAAGACTCAACAATGCATTCCCTATTTTCTCTTCTCTTCCTTTCCTCTATATATATTTTACCCATTTTCTCCAAACTTCCTCATTCGCTCACAAGCATTACACCTACCTAGCTACCTAAAACCAGACTCTTCTTCACTTCCCCCAATACTCATTTCTTGCTTCAATGGCCGTTGGAGAGAAGCTAATAAGGAACTGCGAGATGAACATAGTGGTTGCAGTTGTGGTTGTGTGTTTGTGGAGTGCAGGGGTTGGAGCTGACCCACAAGTGCCTTGCTACTTCATTTTTGGGGATTCTTTGGTGGATAATGGGAATAACAATCAACTCTCTTCTTTGGCTAGAGCTGATTACTTGCCTTATGGGATTGACTTCCAAAGTGGAAGACCAACTGGGAGGTTTTCCAATGGGAAAACTACTGTTGATGTAATTGGTGAGATTCTCAGTCACTTTCTTAGTTAGCTAATTATCAAGATTTCGTGACACTAACTGATTAAGCAGCATACAGGTCAAATTATACTGTTAATTAACCGACACTTTCTTAATTAGCTTAAGGTGTTGAACTAGTTCCACTAACATGCACCTGTAAACATCATTAATGTCATTGTCACCTCCATTATAGGAGTATTTAATCATCATTATTCATTAATGTAGAGATAAAGCATATTCCTGAGCCTTTATATGATAGTTTAAGCTTTTAAATTGTTCTATCCCAAGCATATCTCAAATCTAATTTCAAGATTTTCAAAGCTGGTTATTTTTTAAAAATTTGTGTCACCCTTGTTTTGGAAATTATGAGATAGTTAAATGTCAATCCTTTAACTAGCATGTGTCATTTTACCAATTAAAATCAATCAAAACAAGTAAAAAGTCTGCAAGTAAAACAGAACTATAGATTATTCTTCTATTTTTGGTTTACCCTCTGAGTTACACTCATCTTGAGGTGTGTGACTGTCCTTAAATTCCAAGCACATGGCTTTTTTGCTGGCATTCAATTCTATATTTAAGACACTCTTATAGCCTTCAGAAAAAAAAAAAGGTAAGAAAACGGATGATCGGTAGGAAAAATTTGATGTTAGATCTGAAGTAGCTCAAAGTTACTGACTCATTAAAAAAGACAAGACGGTGAAAGAAAACTGAGCTATTCTAACTCGGTGTTGAAATTTTACAGCTGAGCTTTTGGGGTTCGACGATTATATTCCTCCCTATGTAACAGCTAGAGGCCAAGACATACTCAAAGGGGTTAATTATGCATCTGCAGCTGCTGGGATTAGAGAGGAAACTGGACAGCAACTGGTACCTATAATTTTTATTGGAAGTTTCTCACATACCAGATACCTTCTTGATGTGACAGCACCACACTTATTGATGTGTGAAAAGTAATTAATCTTAACTGTTAAAAATAAATGACTAAGATTAAATAATTCTACATCAACCGTTGTAGTGTTGTCATGTCAAGAAGGTATCACATACTTCTTTAGCGTCCCCATTTTTATTTCTATTTTCTTCTATGGTTACTTCTTTTGGTTCATTTTGGTAACATTTGGTTGGTGTTCTATAATTATTTGTAGGGAGGACGTATTAGTTTTAGTGGTCAGGTGCAGAATTACCAAAACACTGTGTCTCAAGTGGTAAATATACTGGGAGATGAGGACTCAGCTGCAAATTACTTGAGCAAGTGCATATATTCAATTGGATTGGGCAGCAATGATTACCTCAACAACTATTTCATGCCCCAGTTCTATTCCAGCAGCAGGCAGTTCACACCAGATCAGTATGCTGATAGTCTTATTCAAGCGTATTCTCAGCAACTTGAGGTTACCCTTCACTTCTCTTAGCTTTCTTTTTTCCTTCTAAATTTATATAGCAGTAATTTATTTTGAAGAAATTTCAATGTATTTTTAACACTAGTTGGCATAAAATGGAGAGCTAACTCTTATAGAAAAAAGGTTTTTACAAAGTTGGAACTTCTGGCACTTATATTTAACCTCAATGAACATTAACAACTTCTTGAACCGAATATAATTACCATTTATGGTTAAGGGCCTTACGGCAGTTGAAAAAGAGTTTGAGTATAAACATTTGTGCCAAACCATACGGCTCTTTTAGTGTCTTAAAAAGGAGTTGGGTTTGATTGTATGAATTTATGTTTGTTAAAAGCCGAAAGAGGGTTTCCAAATTAGAAACTTAACTGCTTGTCTTTTGTGATTCAGGCTATGTATAACTATGGAGCAAGGAAATTTGTCTTATTTGGAGTTGGTCAGATAGGTTGCAGCCCTAATGAATTGGCCCAAAATAGCCCAGATGGTAGAACATGTGTAGAAAGAATCAACAATGCAAACCAAATGTTCAACACTAGATTGAGATCTCTTGTTGATCAGCTCAACAACCAGTTAACTGATGCAAGATTCATCTACATAAACTCCTATGGGATTTTCCAAGACATAATAACCAACCCTTCAGCTTATGGTAATAATTACTCTCTACCTAAAACATTTTCTCCTAGTAATATCTTTGAATTTCTTGAGAATCAGTGCAAATTTAGTTTAACAGTGTGAATCTCCCAAAATTTCTTTTGTCATCTAAAGTGATCATGCATGAGGCATCCTACCGCGAACCAAACATGAAATTAGGTCTTCGAAATTGACTGTTTATTATTACATGCTCATAATAATTGATTCGTGTTTCCTTGAATATTTTCAGGTTTTAGTGTTACAAATGCAGGGTGCTGTGGGGTAGGAAGGAACAATGGTCAAATTACATGTCTGCCCCTGCAGACTCCATGTGCGAATAGGAGGGAGTTCCTGTTTTGGGATGCTTTTCATCCAACAGAGGCTGGGAATACCGTTGTTGCAAAGAGAGCTTACAGTGCTCAATCTGCCTCGGATGCTTACCCTATTGATATTCGTCGCTTAGCTCAGATCTGAAGATAAAGACTTGAGAGAGTGGCAGCCAAGTGTTATAAAATGAGTCACAATCAATGTTGTTGTAATGTGTTATGTCTTTAAGTCAAAAGAAGTTATTTTACTTACTTTTTTTTTTTTTTAAATGAAATGCTAAATGTTCAGTTCACGTTCCAAGTGTAATTGTCATAAAATTTTGTGTGGTGTGATTGATAATTAATACTAAGTTATATATTGGCAGATGAAATTTTATATGTTTCGCACCCCGGCTATACTTCTCCTCATATAGCATTAGACTCTTTTACCATTCATTCCCACAAGTTAGTGGCATAAAATAGTGGACCGCAGAGGACGCTTGGAAGAGAACCATACTCCTTCAGCTATCTCACACTCCACAAGATTTGAATCCCATTCAGGATGCATTGAACAAAGAGAGCAATTCTCATTATTATACATTTTTGGTAAAATCCACAATGTGTGGTTTAGTGATATGAAATTGAATAATTTACAAAACATCAGGGTCTGAACTTTCATGGTGTCATATCAAAAAAAATCTAGAAAAAATTCTCCACCTTAATGGCAAGTATACAACCAGTTGTGTTACATCCACATCTAATAATAAGTACATATTTGATACATGGAATATTAATTTTATTTTATGTTCTATTTCATGGAATGAGCATTCATAAGATGTAAGTCAGCTTAGTTTGGTAGGTTTAGGTGGCTAGCAGATGGGTGTGGTATATAATACTCAAATTGGCCTAAAACTCGTGAGCTTAAATTTTTGGGTTAAGTGTTTGTACTAATTCAAGTATGCTATGCTACACATGCCCATCTTTTCTACTTAATGTGAGACTTTCTTTATTTTACATTAGTAACACTCACACCATTCACATATGCATTCTTAACACATACAAATGACTTTGATCCCTTGTCCTTTAGAAACTGTGGACTTTAAAGTGCTAGGTGCTATAATTTGATATAGATATTTTTTAACCTTTTACTATAATTTTGGGTGAGTGCGACTCAAAATTACTCAACCACAATCTGTTTAGTCTATAATTTGATGTCTTTCAACATATTTGTCGCAACGTCCCCTTTTGAGAGCGCGATGCGGAGCGGCGAAATCCCCTACGCGGGAAGAAATAAAAAATTAACAATGTGCAATAATATGCAAGAAAAGAATGGAGTCGCTACCAATCGTTTTATTCTATTTTTAGCAAATGAAATGGTGCGATTGGACACCTAAATAATTTGGTCTACGTTCAGAGCTTGGATTCGGGGGTTGGTTACGTGTAGGGAAGGTATTAGCATCCTACAACGTCCGTTCTTAGAACGGTTACCCATTTAATCACTAGTTATCATTTTTTAAATGAATTAAGTTAGTCATAACATTATAAAATAGATTAAAATTTCGTTAGGCCCTACTAGCACTTCTGGAAAAACCTAAAGGATGTTTCAAGACTATTATGTGGAGTTTGTGATTGCCATTACAATCCTCCCTTAATTTATTCTGTCATAAGTA
Organism: Cercis canadensis; assembly: GCA_003255065.1. NCBI lineage: Eukaryota > Viridiplantae > Streptophyta > Magnoliopsida > Fabales > Fabaceae > Cercis > Cercis canadensis. The sequence goes on along the minus strand of QAOA01006142.1, from coordinate 320,594 downwards.
ATATTTAGCAATCTCATTAACTAAGTGATATCTAGATACATGAAAGACAATTTATATATGTTTATGAAATGTTCAAGATTTGTGACAAAGATTTTTACCGGAGGTATTTCTTTAAGTCCACCAGTACATCTGAAAAAACTAAAGTGACACTCCTCACCTTTGGAGTGTCAAGGAATCGTTGTCATTACAGCTATCCTTAACTATTCCTTCGTCGGTACCTTTTAACTCACCTTAAGGTAATTAAGGCTGAAATGTTATATTTAGAAAATGTTCGTTTGAAAATTATACACTGACAAAGATTTTTATCAGGGATTGACCTCATGCCCTGCCAGTACCTCTGGCCGAACTAGAGACATCCCTTTATCTCCGGAATATCGAAACCTCGTCATTATTATGACTAATTTCAATTATTCCCTCGTCAGTAATCTTTTTTTAGCATAATTAAAAATAATGTTAAGATGTAGTGAGATGAATTATAATGTAGCTAATAAATGCTATAAATGTAGTAATTAAAAGATAAAAGTAATATCGAGAATTTTATTGGCCACACCAGTACTTCTGGCATAATCAAGAAATTCATCTCTTACCTCAGGAACATTGGAAAAAATTGTCAACACAATTATTTCTTAATTTAATCCGTTGTTGGGCTTTAACTTTATTTACAACAAAGAAAGTTAAGTATAATATGCATAAAGCGTAAAAATAAAACAAACAAAGACCCTAAGATAAAGAGTAATAATAATAATAAGTAAAAAATAAATAAAAATTATAAAATAAATAAATTAATTAGAATGATCTAAAACAAATAAAATAAATGTATTTGGACCAAATTCTAATTTAGCCTAATTAATTACTAAAACAACATCAAAGAAATGAAAATAAAAGTAGTATGTAAAATAAATAGGTCCAAACAAATTAACAATCTAAGAACTATCATACTAAACCAACCCAAAAACAAGGCCCACGAATTTTGGTCCAGCAAGTCAAACTTAAGCCCAAATAACACAAACATAATCAAAGCTCACTAAAAGGTCCAGCCCAATGATTAATATGGCCAAAGAAATAAATAAAAAAAAAACAGCAATGGCTTTGTTAGACCCACGAGATCAGAATTGCAAACCCAAATAAATAACAAAAGCACACTAACACCTAATGGCCAGCAGATACAAAAACAGTCCAAATAAATTAGTTTTAGTATAAGGAGCTACACAAGGCCTAAAGAAACCAAAGCCCAAGCTACCTCATACAATAAAACAAAACAACAAAGTTAAAGCCAACAAAATGCACTCGTCAGAGAGGAGTCTTGCGATAAGGAGAAGAAAAAAAGAAAAGGGGGAGATGCACATGGGAAAACGCACAGAGCAGCCAAGGAAAGAGACCAAGATCATGGCTCCCTTCTTTCGTTCCTTACCATGGATTTCTTGATCAAGGGAAGGATTTGGCTTGGTTCCTTTAATCAATCGGTCACAAGGTAAGAGAAATTCCTTCACCCCTCTTACCATGGATTTCGGTTCTTTCTCTCTCTAGATTGGGTGCTAATGAGAATGGGGTTAACTTCATTTGGCAAAGGAAAACTGATTCTCACTCTTTTTGTGTCTCTGGTATCTCTATTTACTCTATATATATANATATATATATATATATAGATATTCACATATATACATATAGGATAGATGCTCTCTGTATAGTGCAAAATCAATGAAGAAACCGAAAATTTGGCATAAAAAATGAGACAGTGTTAATACCTGGGGGGGTGTTCTCTGGATTCTCTACCCTTCTTCACTTCCTTCAGCTTTTCGGATTTTCTTTTGTGCGTGAATTTTGGTTCTCTTTTATGTGGGTGTTTGTTGTTTCGTCTCTATTTTCCAGAGTTTCTATACTCTTTCTATGTCTTTTTTCGTTCCTTTCACTACAGAATTGTGGTGCTCTGATATCTCACTCTCTGTCTGTGTTTCTTTTTTTTTTTTCTCTATTTTGTTTCGGAATTTTCGGTCCCCCCCCCTGGCGTCTGTATTGTGAGACTTTTTATAGCCAAAATCGTGTGCAAGTTGCCTGGTTAATTGATGTGTTTTTCCTGGTTTTAAGCTCCAAGAGCACTGTAGAGTGGGTGGTGCCGGACTGGTGAATGACACTTCGCGAAAAGCAGATTGCCGCCCAGAGTCAAGCAGAGATATCAATTCTTGTTTTTTCTATTTTATTGTTATTAATACTGATTTTTTTTTTTTTTGTATTTTATTATTATTATGATTTTTTTTATTTTTTGATTTCTTTTATTTTTTATTACATAATTTTGGTATCAACTAGATTCATTATGAGTTATGACATAACTCATTCCGTTTTTTTTTAAATATAACAATGAATGCATCTTTATTAATTTGCAAGGCCATGATCGATCTATATTAAATTTTAAAAGACTACCATTGAGAATAGAAGATGTTAAATTTGTCAATTTTTGAAGAGATTTATCCGGATTGATCATGCTAATTGCATCTTTTGCCATATTCAGGAGAAATCAGAAATTATTTGTGGAAGGAGTGCCCTTTAGCTAAAATGCTATATGTGTGTGTTTTCTTTCTATTTTTTTATTTTTATTTTTTTGTGCTCCAAAATTTAGGAATTGATTAGTCTGCGCCACAACCAAAAAGTAGGCTCATGTGGAATGCCTTACCATTGGATTCTCATGGCCTCGAACTCGAGCCATTAAGCAAAGGAGTCAAAGTTTCAAACCGTTATTGAACCAAGCTACCATTGATAAAATATTTGAAGTTTTAAGTTACAAAATTTTAATATAAAAAACAATTCCTTTATATATTCTCATATCCAAATGAATAATGTTGCATGCATACTAGTTATGTATAAAAGACAAGTTTAAGTGGTCCAGTTAAACTTAGATGAATTATACAGTGAAAGATAATGTGATTATTAGTGGACAATACTATGACCCAGTTTAAATAAAAAATTATTGACTAATCATTAATACTGTACGTCCATACAACAAATGTGCTTGATTTTTCTCGTGAGCTTAGCAAATTAATTCAAATGTGNCTAATCATTAATACTGTACGTCCATACAACAAATGTGCTTGATTTTTCTCGTGAGCTTACCAAATTAATTCAAATGTGAGTCTTTTATCTACCAAATCTTCAAAGCATGATGGAAAGTGAATGGCTCTCAACATTTGAATTTCCGCTGGGAATTTTATTAGTTAGATTGTACCTTTCCCTTGCATATTAATGTTCCACTGGTACTACTTCATGCTATGTCTCTATCTCCCTTGTCTCTCTTGTATTCGTCGGTGAACCCACTCAGCTTCTTTCACTGCGAAGCTTCCCACAATCATTTCCCTATATAGATATATATATATATATATGCATATGCATACAAGGTGAAGAATAATGTGAATGTGGAGGACTAGCGAGCTTCTTTTTCTTCTAGTTGGCGTCATCTACCAAGCAGCTTGGTTACCAGTTTTGGTGATCAGAGAAAGAAGTAAGTTCAATCTTCTATTGTCTTTCATTCTTTCTTTCAATTCTTATTTGGAACTCAAGTGAACCAGATAGACATCCACATAAAATGAGGAAAATAAGAGAAAATGAAAAGTGAAAAAAAATAAAAAGGAAATTAAAATATTATAGAGAATATTGACAAGTCGTTGTTGGATGTCGTGTTCCTTGATAGTCCATCAATTAAAATAGATAATAATCTGGACCACAGAGATCTTTCATGGCATTCTGTCTTTATTTTGATTCTTCCATTTCCTCAAATAAACTTGGTTATCATAATTAGCATAGGTATATACACTGGCAAGTAACTTATTTTTCCATCTTGTATTTGACGTAATTCAATTATTTTGGATCACAACCCTCTTTTTCCTCATCACTTTCTTTGTTTAGAGATGGCTTGTGAGACTAAGCTATGGTTGATGTTGCTTCTCTTGGCTGCAACTGTTGTCCAACATTGTACTTATGGGGAGCCCCGAGTACCTTGCCTTTTCATTTTTGGGGACTCATTGTCTGATAGTGGAAACAATAACAACCTTCCTACCACTTGCAAAGCTAATTACCAACCATATGGGATTGACTTCCCAAGCGGTCCAACTGGAAGATTTACCAATGGACGAACTGCAGTTGACATTATCAGTAATATTTCTTTACACTTTATCTCTCTCTCTCTCTCTCTCTAAACTCTAGTCATTGAAGAGCACATGAGAAATTAAACGAATTAAGTAATAAACCTAATTGTAGTATTAATTTCAAATGAAATATAATTGGCAAGATTTCCCCCCTTACATAGAACAATTGGTCCAAGTGATCTCCCACAAAATTGAGGTATTAAGTTTAAATACTCATATCCCCCTCATATTTCCAATTAAAAAATATAGTTCTACTATCTAATGGCAAAAAAAGAAAAAGCTTCCCCCTATTTGAACTAAAAAAAATATCATATATAAATATTTTTAGTAAAATTAACAGAAATAATCTCACCCATAATTAATTTTAAAGTGAATATACACTATAGAGAAATAAATTCTATAACATCCACCTTATGGTTTAATTTAAGGTTTCTAAATTTTCTGATTTCACTTTTGTTCAGCCTAACTTTTTCTCACTGCAGCTCAACTTTTGGGCTTTGAGAATTTCATCGCACCATTTGCAAATACTAGTGGTTGGGATATACTTAAAGGTGTGAACTATGCATCTGGTTCAGCAGGAATTCGAGATGAGAGCGGCAAGTTAGCGGTATAAATTGGCCATTCTTCTTCTAGTTCTTTTAGTTGAAACAAAACAATATTTCCCACATGTACATATGGTACAATCTCAATTTAACTATGCCTGTTGATATAGAAATATACAAAACCTCGCTGAAAATTTGAACTCGCAACTCAGATTTACCTTACACCATTTGGATGTAAGAAATGATGTATGATAACCATCCAATTCTGTTTACTTGTGTTTATCTAGATCTTAGATTGGTACATGGTTTATGGATTTGTATTCTTTTATTCCTGCATACATATATACTAGTGATGGTAAAAATAATCTACAATTTTTTTTTTTGTCTATGCAGGGTGCTGATATCAGCTTGGGATTACAAATAATAAATCACAGAGCCATCGTTTCCAGAATCTTTAACAAACTTGAAAGCCTTCAGCAAACGCAAAAACTGCTAAATAAGTGCTTCTATTATGTGAATATAGGCAGCAATGATTACATAAACAATTACTTCATGCCAGAGTACTACCCAACAAGCCTCATCTATACCCCTGAGGAGTATGCTGAGGTTCTCATTGAGGAATATTCTCTGAATTTAAAGGTATCTACTACAAGTTTAGGGTCTCTTTTTCTTCTTCACATAAAGATTTATCGTAGAGTGCTTCAATTAGGATAATGTTAGTCACACACTACTTATATTATATCACACATCTTCGCATTCTGTACACTTGGCCGCAATTATCTCACCTTCCATTTTATTCTTTTTGGGTTTTTTCTCCCATTATCAAGAGGTCTATTTGTGTTTATGTGGGCAGGCTTTGTATGAACTTGGAGCAAGAAAGTTTGCATTGATTGGTTTGGGCCTTCTGGGCTGCACTCCGTTTGAAATATATACCCATGGGACAAATGACTCTTTATGCGTTGAGCAGGAAAATAGTATAGTACAACTTTTTAATGAAAGGCTTAAACCACTTGTTCATCAACTGAGTGAGGCGTTTTCTGATTCCAAATTTATGTACGTGAACACTAGCGGAATCTCATCCGACTCCTCTCTGTTTTCTGGTAATAAATATATTTCTTCCTACTTTTCATTTCATAGAATGTAAAGATGTATCCACAAATGCTATAACAATCATGGATTAGACTATGCCTGAATTCGAGTAGGAAAAAAATTTAGAGTTAAACACTTTTTTGTCATAGTTTTTTTTTTTTTTTAATGGTAAGAGTATTTTTGGATCAGTTTTCGCTCACTGAGACTACGTCACTTATCTGATGATTTTAAAGACGCATATTGTACATTGGTATGGTGCATTCAGGGTGCTGGTCTTAAGATTCAAACCTTAGCTAACTTGAATGAATTTATAGCGTTTTTATCACCAGGCCAAATTCTTGGTTTAAGTAACTTTATGTTTTAATTGACATAATGATTGACACCATCATATTTATATAACTACACCCTTGCACCATCATATTTTTCTCTAAAACCTCAACCATGTGGAAAATTTTTAAATCAATTATATTGTGTGTGCTTGTGTTTTTGTAGATGCATATAGATTCCTAGTTATTGTCTTCAATTCCATTAAAATTAATTTTGGTGCGTAAAATTAATGTAATAAAAATGATAAAATATCATATATTGAGAAAGTTATCATGTTCTGTAATTTATTGACTTATTCTCATTGATATGATTTTTATTCTATTAACGACATTGTAATCAAATTTCAACTTAATTTGGTTGGTGTAACTAACTATGGCTTTCAGGAATCACTGCAACAAATATAGGGTGCTGCCCCACGGAATCCACTGGGCTGTGTGTTCCTGAACAAACACCATGCCAGAATAGGAGCGAGTATGTATTTTGGGATTCATTTCATCCCACCGAGACTTTCAACCTTGTCATGGCAAAATATTCATTTAATGATTCTGATTCCTCCTTCACTTACCCAATGGATATTTCTCACCTTGCTCAGTCACAAACCAAGATGGAAATTGATCTCTTGCATCAATATATGTAACTGATGTAGCATTAAAAAGTTCCCGAAATTGTTAAGCTATGTAACGTAATAAACTCAACATAAACAAGGTATCTGATTATAATTTAACTTGGTTTTAAGAAGTTGGCATCTATAAATTCTAGTTGTCTTATAAAAAGATTAAATATGGTATTTAGTAAATGATAATCAGTTATTGAGTTGAATGAAGTACTTTGGCTATCATGCCTTACTTTTCATAGAAAAGTTATGTAAAGTATTTTATCAACACAGCACTTTACTTTATTGTTCAATATTTCTATCTGATTATCGTTTACAGTAACATATTTTGCTTGCTATATAGAATCTGTAGTTTATATAGCCAGCTTCATACAGCAAACTATATGATAATCATATACCTAATAAACTGAACTCATTTAGGGACTTCATTGCAGTAAATCAGTGAGTTATTTTAGTAAATATATATATCTATACATCAGTAATCCAGTTACACATATTGAACCAGTTGTTTGATATCCAATGGGTAAGTAAAGGAGCGATTAGGATAATTGTATGAACTTTGTGCAGTGATATTGTGGAGAGCTTGAGTTGGATGATTTCCATCATAAAATACATACTGGTTCCTATTCTGGCATGTACTTCCGTTAAAACTACATTCCCCATAGAAGTTTTCTGTATGGCAGCACGAATCATTGACTACCGTGAAACCTGAAAGATATTAGCAATCCAAATTGTTACTAAGTTAAATATTACATGAATAATAATTCTAATTAGGAATAAACTTCTAAAATACTAAACATGATAATTAACCATATTTAATTAGTTTTTCATTTAAGAGAACTGTTATGCTATTAAAGTGAAGAGTAGTGTTACCACCCTTTAAAACTTTCATTCTCAACCTAATTAATTAATCTAGATTTTTAAACTTATTGTGAAGCTCTCGTGAATCATAGCAACTTAATATGAGTCAAAACTATTAAACACTAGCAAAAATAATGTAAATTAGATCAATCATAAGGTTTGAAGAAAAAGTTTATGGGCAATAACACTTTTTCTTTTATGACCAATTTATGAACTTTAGCTAATGTTTAATTGTTTCTCATGGGACCAGTTTGGTTTTGTAAGAGTTTTGTAATGAGCCTTAAAACAAAATTTATTTATATTCAAAATAAAATTTTTGAGGAAGTGATAGCACTACCTCCAACTTTAGTATCCTAACTCTACTCAAAATTAATAATTAAAACGATAAGAAAACAAATTTTTCTTCTACACTAACAGGAAAAACATTTTCTATCACTTAAACCTAACAACCTAAAGCATACAGTCTTCAGAAAAATATTTTCAATTTATCAAGTTATCTGACTCCCTTTTTTTTTTTCTTTTTTATNTTTTTTTTTTGGGTGACATGTCGGTGTAGAAGAATTTGAAAATAAAATCTCTAACAATAATTAACATCCTTTTGTTTTTTTTTCTAATTTTTTTTTCCTATGAGTGGTGCCACTAATCATCTGGCCATGTTCCTTCTCTAATCAATATCTTAATGAAATATCTAGAATAGATTGTCTTACATATTAAACCATCCTCCCCTCGTTTTAATTTTTTAATTTTTTTTAAAAGATTTGCATATCTCTGACCCCTGTCTTTGTGTGCTTCCTTGCTCGATTTTTGGGTCAAAATATATATAAAAGGAAAGTAAAAGATTAAAAGATTGTAGTATACTTTATTTATTCAATAATCAGCAGGTCTTTTCACGTAATTGATGTTGTTAATTTGTCAGCTTAATCTTTTATCATATATTTTATTCCATCATTCCCACGTTCTCTCTTTACTCGTTTATTTATTTTGCTGCAACATTCTGTCTTTGTTTTGATTATTCCAAATTGGTCTGAAAACTTGGTCACCACAACCTTTTATATCCCTTACCCATATAGACGATTCCATCTTGTGCTTCAACACAAGTCTTTATTTTGATCATTTGTCAGCTAATCTTTTATCATATATTTTATTCCATCATTCCCACGTTCTCTCTTTATTCGTTTATTTATTTTGCTGCACCATTCTGTCTTTGTTTTGATTATTCCAGATTGGTCTGAAAACTTGGTCACCACAACCTTTTATATCCCTTACCCATATAGACGATTCCATCTTGCGCTTCAACACAAGTCTTTATTTTGATCATTCTTAATTGGCCTCAAATCATCATAACCCTCTTTTTCTTTTTGTTGATCAGTTATGCTTAGAGATGGCTTCTGAAACTAAGTTATGCTTGATGCTGCATCTTCTTCTCTTGGCTTCAACTTATATGATACAATTTGCTCATGGGCAGCGCCAAGTGCCTTGCCTTTTCATCTTGGGAGACTCATTATCAGATAGTGGAAACAACAATGATCTTTATACCACTGCTAAAGTTAATTATCCACCATATGGAATTGACTTCCCAAATGGTCCACTTGCAACTGGAAGATTTACCAATGGAAGAACTGCAATTGACTTTATTAGTAATATTAATTTCTTATGCCTTACAACCTCTATCTCTATACATTTATTAAGTTATACAAAAATGGTTAAGCACAAGATAATATAAATTCAAATCTAATCAAAGAATGGTTCATCTTGTGTCTTAGACTGTTATAGGCCTAGAAAGATTAGAAGCTATATATGTATATACTACTTCATGGTTTACTTTGAGGTGTTTTGGTTTACTTTTTTCTTGTTGCAGCTCAATATTTAGGCTTTGAAGATTTCATTCCACCATTTGCAAATACTACTTGTTCGAACATACTTAGAGGTGTCAACTATGCATCCGGTTCAGCGGGAATTCGCTTTGAGTCTGGCACACAGTTGGTATAAATTAAACTTTTTTCACTATTTGTCCAAATTGATCTTGAATAATTCACTAACTTCTGCTTATACAGATTTTACATTTACAATTGAGTACAATAGTAGAGATGGCTCATCTAAGTTCACGTCTCCCCACTTAAACTTTTTCCTCTTTTAACTCGGGTAGAGCTACAATCCAGTTGTGAACAATTGTAAATGTGAAACTAGTGTATGTAGCATTAATTCTTCTTGCATTTGTATTTGGTTTGGGGATTATATTCTTTTCTTCATGCATACATATATAACTAGTAAAAGTTCTTGACAAAATTTATACCTTTGCCTATGCGCAGGGTGATAATGTTAACTTGGAAGAACAGTTAGCAAATCACAGAGTCATAGTTTCCCAGATAGCTAGCACACTTGGGGGTCTTGACCAAGCGCTGGAATACCTAAATCAGTGCTTATATTATGTGTATATAGGCAGCAACGATTACATAAACAATTACTTCATGCCAGAGAGTTTCCCAACAAGTAGCAGGTATAACATTGAGGAGTATGCTGAGGTTCTAATTCAACAACTTTCACGGCAAATAAGGGTATCTACTACAATTTCTGTGTCTCTTTCTCTGTTTCACAGAAAGGTTTATTACAGGGTGCTTCCTTCAATGATCAAAAGGTTTTTTTTTTTTTGGCAGGTATTGCATGATAAGCTTGGAGCAAGAAAGTTTGTATTGAATGGGTTGGGCCGGATAGGCTGCACTCCACAAGAAATTTCTACTCATGGGATACTTGGGACTCTATGTGTTTTAGACCAGAATAATGCAGTAATTGCTTTTAATGCAAAACTCAGATTACTGGTGGATCAATTGAATGAAGAGTTGTCTCATGCGAACTTTATCTATGTGGACAATGTTGCGATCTCATCTGCGTATATATCAGCCGGTAAAAATAATTTTTTTTCTGTCTTTTTATGAAGTTTATTTTGTTTTTGTTGACATAAAACTACATACTAAAGAGTAGTCTGTTCCATCTCCTTTGGTCATAATGTGATTTAAACTCAACACATCCATAAAAACGTACTCAATAATAAACCATTAAAGTTTCCCCCCTAAACACTACTCATGCTCAACCATTTTTTCACTTGAGTACTATATTTAAGAGTTTCGTTACAACATATATGTAGTCCCTCTAGTTTGAGAAAAGTAACTATTTGTCCTCCTAGTTTAAAATTCATCCATCAAGGCCCTATAGTTTCTAACTTGGAGTAATTTGGGCACTGCCGTTTGTGTCTATCAAGTGGATTAACGAAATGCTCACGTTCATGTGCACAACATGCCATGAGCCACATGGTTGCCACATCATTAATTGTCCTTAAGCCACTTGATGGACACAAAGCACGAGAACCTAATTGCTCCAATTTAGAACTACAAGAAACTAATTTGAAACTTGGGGACCAATTGCTACCTTATCTAAACTATTGGAACCAAAAGAGCATGTAAATCATTTAGTATATAAATACTATTTTGATCCCTATAAAATCTTACTTTTTTATTAAAAACTATTAGGGTCTTACTTTTTCTTGAAAAAAAAATTAATTTAATTTTAAACATTAGAATTTGACCAAAAGGATGCCATTAAATTGTGATTTGTAACTTATAATATTACAATTAAATGTATTTGAAAACATCGGAAGCAAATAAAATTAATGAGAAGCTTTTCTAATAGATGATATTACAAGGGTTTGAACCTTGCTAACTATTGAAACTCTTCACAACTAGAATATCTGGTCCTGACTTGAAACCTTATAAGAGATCACACGTCAAGAAGTTATCAAGTTTCTCACTTATTAATTTATTCCTAATAAAACTATTCCATAATCTGTTTATGTCGTTTTAATTTTGATTACTCTATCATATTAAGATAAACTGAATATTAAGTTATTAACTTTGATTGGTGTGTAACTATTGTTTTCAGGTTTCACAGTAGGCAACGTTGGGTGCTGCCCAATTAGGTCTGATGGGCAGTGTGTTCCTAATCAAACGCCATGCCGGAATAGGAAACGATACGTATTTTATGATGGATTTCATCCCACTGAGGCTGTCAATGAAATCAATGCAAGAAGTTCATATAATGCTTCTAATCCATTATACACTTACCCAATGGACATCAAGAATCTTGTTCAATCGCAAGTCTCGTAGTGTAACAACAAGTATTACACAATATGAAATATTGAGTTGAATTAGTTATTTTTCCAATTCTGCCTCATTTTCAGCCCCCCTCTTTTCTTCTTCACCGGTATCTTTAAGTCATGCATACATCTTATGTTTATAATAAAATGGTTAAATAACTTTTTGGATCCCAAAAATCTTCTGCTATTTCCGAGTTCGTATATGTACTATGGTTTGTTCTATTATTGTATTCTTATAAACTTTTGAATTGTCAATTGCATCCAATTTTGAACGACCTCAAAAAATTAACGCCATAAATATTTAAATCCTTAATTTTCTATAAATTATTCAAACCTTTTACCATTGAACCACACCTAATACCTAATAGCTTATGCAAACACACGGATAATGCTAAGTATATCACTTTAGCACCTTCCCCAAATTAAACAAAATATATGGTGTAATTTTCAATCTCAAATATGGTAATTTAACATCAAGTTCCTAAATAAGTTCGGCTATGTTATATAATAAAGTACCTGAGTAAGTTCATTTAGTTATTTGACTATCATTTACTTGGCTAACTAATATGAAATACGCTGCTAGGTTGTAGAGCCTATGGAAAAGTACGTCAGATTGTAAATGATAATCAGATAAAAAAAATTCAACAATAAAGTGAAATATTGAGTTGAGTAAGTTATTTTTCCAATGCTGCTTCACTTTCCAGCTCCCCTTTCACTGGTATCTCAAAGGTACGTGTAGAGTGTACATCTTGTGTTTATAACAAAATGGTTTAATTATGACATTTGGAACAAGAGTTAGTTTTTAATCTTTGGGAATGGTATTTTCGGAAATGTTATTTTTGAGAATGTTGCATTCTCATGTTTAGTAATCACATATATTTTCCTTTTTCCATATTTGTTGTGCAATCCAAACTAAAAGTTTATTTAAGGACTATATTTAACTTCTATTCTTTTTATGGGATGAACTCTTAACTTTTATAACTTAGTTACACGTTAACTTAAGTAAATTCTTATAACTAAACTCATGTGACTTATAGAACAAGAAACTAGCACCCTAGACTCATGTACTATTCTACTGCGTATGTAATATAGAGGGGAGGCCACAAACATAAGATGGGGACCGGCAAGGAAGCGAGAGCTTTAGCACGTGCATGGGCCATACATAGGTGCCTATTTTTATTTTTTTTTGGGCCATAAGACTGTAAAGATATAGATGTCAAAATGTTTTTAAAATCATTGCCATATTACTCAAATCTAATGGAATGGTTCGTGAAGAATAGAAGGGAACGGAGAAGGAGGAGGAAGATATACCTTCTTTTTGTTTGGATATTTAAGGGAAGAAGAGGAACTCTCTTCTCTTTGGTTGGGAGTTAAAATCAAAGTGAAGGAGAGACATATATTATAAAAGGATAAAATTAAATTTTCAATGTAACTCTTATGTTTTAAACTTTTTAAAGTACTCAAGGGAATAATTCAATAATTTTCCTTTTTCATGAGCTCCCTTGTTTCATTCTTCAGTAAACAAGGATGATCTATCGCCATGTGCAGTAAGTGCTAGCTTGTGTCCCATGCCATGTTTGTATTCAGATTAATTTATTATTCAAGAAAGTATGCTTTTTTTAAAAAAATTGATATGAACAAAAGGTTTGTCTTCATGTCCATTTATGTGGATGTTTGTTAGCAAAATATATTTCATTCCAGTATTATTTTATTTATTTATTATTATCTTCTCAATTTCTTTTAAATCTTTCCGTGTTTCTACATTTTCATCTTGTTTATAGATTTTCTATTTATTAATTTAATGTGTTCCATATCATATGATATCACATAACTATCTCTAGTATTCTTTTGTCCACTAGAGAATATATACACAACATGAGGTAGCTTATTTCTTTTCAAAATCTCATACCACCTACTTCCAAATGAATGTGAATATGAGACCTCAATAATAAAAGTATTAAGTGCTTAATCATTAGAATGTCCTCTTAGAACTATCTTTACTATTAGAAAATGATCAAGATGATGAATTTTCATCTTCAGTTTTTGACATAAAAATTTCTTATAAGTACACTTGTGTATGTAATGTTTATTGTATCATAAGCATGGAATTATTATATTTTAGTAATTATTTCAATTCATTTTATAATAAATATTGGAAGATTGAAATGTTCTTTATATATTCAATAATTATTTGTGTGTATATTGGTTTAGAATGAGAAAGGGACACTTGAGAAAAATAATGCCATCTTTCAAATGAAACAACTAGANAGCATGGAATTATTATATTTTAGTAATTATTTCAATTCATTTTATAATAAATATTGGAAGATTGAAATGTTCTTCATATATTCAATAATTATTTGTGTGCATATTGGTTTAGAATGAGAAAGGGACACTTGAGGAAAATAATGCCATCTTTCAAATGAAACAACTAGAACAAATGTCCATTCTCAGTTCCCACCTCAACGAGGAGTTGAAGAGAAAAAAGGAAAAGAAAACATTAATGAGTATTGACAAGTTCCTATTAGATGTCGTGTTCATTCAAATAGATGTCGTGTCTCTTAACCGAATGTTGTTAATTGCATCATTTTGTTTATGTCGTTTCATCCATGTTGGCCTCAAAATCTTGGTCGCCACAAGCCTATATATACTCTTAAACTTGTAACAGTAACTCCAAACTTTTTCATTGCTCTTATCATCTTTGGATTATACCCCGTTTTGCCTCTTTTTCTTAGAGATGGCTTGTGAGAATAGGCTATGGTTGATGGTGCTTCTTCTCTTGGCTGCAACTTGCATGCAACATTGTGTTCATGGGCAGCAGCAAGTGCCTTGCCTTTTCATTTTTGGGGATTCGTTGTCTGATAGTGGAAACAACAACAGGCTTGCTACCTTTGCCAAAGCTAATTACCCACCCTATGCGATCGACTCTTCAATTGGCCCAACCGGAAGATTTACCAATGGCCGAAATGCAATTGACTATATTAGTAATATTTCTTCATGCTTTAAACCTCTATCTATATGTACTTATTAACGGATATTTATCTTACCCCAAATTTGGGTTGATGTTGATTAATTGTTACTTATTTTACACATTGTTTAAACTTATATTATGTCACATATGTATAATGAATATAATCTTAGATTAATTAGATTTACTTAAACTTTTTATGTAAAGCTCATATATGTAGAGTCAGTAAAATTCAAATTATGTCAACACAAGTGTAAACCATTATGTAAAATGCATGTTCACCACCTTAATGTGACTAATGTCACCTCAATGTGGGTAGGATAGCAATTGGCTTTTTCAGTTTTCAGTTTTCACTTTTTTGTCCATCCTAACGTTTTCTCTATGCAGCTCAATTTTTGGGATTTGCGAATCTGATCCCTCCATTTGCTAGTTCTAGTGGCTTCGACATACTCAAGGGTGTGAACTATGCATCTGGTTCAGCAGGAATACACAATGAGACAGGCACACATTTGGTATCGATTAACTGTTTTACATCACTCATATTAATCTAGAATAAGTCATGCTAGTTACAAATTGCATTAATTATAATTTTATAAATGGCTGATTCTGAGTTCAGTTGCCCCACTTAAACTTTTTCATGCTACACGTAAATAACGCTATCTATACAATTGTGATTACATAAGCATAGTACCATTCATCTTGAACTGTTATATTGGCCATTTATATTATATTTACTTCATGCATAAATGCTGGTGGTAGTAAAAGTGCTTCACAAGGTTATGCCCTTTGCCTATATGCAGGGTGATAATGTAAGCTTGGAGAAACAGTTAGCGAATCATAGAGTCATAGTTTCCAAAATAGCTACCATACTCGGGGGTCTTGACCAAGCGCTACAATGCCTAAACCAGTGCTTATATTATGTAAACATTGGCAGCAATGACTACATAAACAATTACTTCATGACAGAGCATTACCCAACAAGCCGTGCGTATAATTTTCTGCAGTATGCTGAGGTTCTTATTCAACATTATTCTCAGGCAATAATGGTATTTTCCATAATTTATGAGTCTCTTGATATGTTACAATTAAAAGAGTACGCTCCTTCAATGAGTTCAACATTAAAGTAAATAGCCTACTGTATTAAGGATGAACTCAATGGTTCTCGACAAATCTATAGGATGCCATGTCTGTTTATCATTTTGCAATACAAAAAGAAAATCTTAAGATATATTTGATATTTTTTTTTTGGCAGGCTTTGCATAATGAACTCGGAGCAAGGAAATTGGTATTGAATGGGTTGGGGCATATAGGCTGCAGTCCATTTGAGATTTCTAATAATGGAATATTTGGGCTATGTGTGGCCCATCAGAATTTTGCTGTAGCCCTCTTTAATAATAACCTTAGATCACTGGTGCGTCAGCTCAATGAAGACTTGTCTGATGCTCAATTCATATATGTGGACAATGTTGCGATCTCAACTCAATATCCTCTATCAGGTGGGACAAAAAAGTTGCTTCTTACATCACCAATGTTCTTTACATTCATTGACAACGGTAGGAGAGTTAAGTTAATTTCACATCATTAATAACTATTTTTTAAAAGTGATTTTCACAAATCTAACATTGGATTAAAGCTTATATAATGTAGATCATACACATAAAGGTTCCTAGTATTTTGAGATCAATTGGTACTTGATCAATTTATTTTATATTAATATATAATATAATTTTGAAAATATTAGCAATTATCACCACTTTGGTTAAGTACTTAAAGTAATAATTTGAATATGATAGATTATTAGGCTAAGTTTGGATTATAATAAAAGTTATAAAAATGATCATTTAAAGTTTTATATATTGGCTAGATTTGAAATAGTTTAATTCCTTCTTTTGGAAATTGTGATTAGCATGGAAATTTTGAGATCTGCAAGTGATGAACTGATGGGGCAGGTTTCTCTTATTAGATTTCAAAACATTAAAAGTAAATAAAATTAAAAAAATAAAATATCACAAATTAAAATTTGGTATTTTATTAACCTATTCTGAATAAAAAAAAATTCATATTCTGTTAATGGAATTTCAAAAATTAATTTTTCTGCTTTGAAATAATTGAACATTTAATTTTGATTGGGTAACGACTTGGTTTTCAGGTTTCTTGGAGTTCAATATTGCTTGCTGCCCAGTTCGGGGTGATGGACAGTGTATTCCTAATCAAACACCGTGCCAAAATAGGAACCAATACGTGTTTTATGATGGATTTCATACTACTGAGCCTGCCAACCTAATCACTGCAATCAGTTCATATAACGCTTCTAATCCATTTTTCACTTATCCAATCGATATCAATCACTTAGTTAATTCAGCATATTGAATAATGCACCAATTGGGCAAATTATGTAATATATATTATACCTGAAATAATTCAGTGAGATGTAATACTATAAGATCCTTAAATAATTAAGTTCAATTTAGGAATCTGATTATCATTTAGTTTGATGATATGATGGCTGCATAAGTTATGCATCCTATATGTGAAAAAGTACTTAGATTTTAAATGATATCCAGATACAAGCATAGAACAACGAAGTGTAACATTGAGTTGAATAAGTTGCTTTAGCTATCTGCCTCATTTCTCTTTCGTTTTTTTTTTTTTTTTTTTGTTTAGGGTTATGTTTTATATAGCTGCATAAAATCTTTGACATTGAAAACGTTTGAAGCAGAACTTGAAGGTTATGCCATGTTATAAGTGAAGTGCTGTATGCCAAGTGCTTTTTCCCATCTCTCAAAAGACTGTCAATCAGATAAGGATGATCTCTTAGTGGTTGATAATTAACTGATTACGGTTGAGTTTTTTTTTTTTTTGGTGGGGTGGGGGGAACGGGACTTACTGCAAGGGAAACTTCAATGAACAGTCATGAATTTTGTGCCTGCCTAAAATTCATGTGCTTACCAATATGTATTTATTCTTCGTGACAGTTTTCTTTTTTTTTTTTGCTAGAATCATGAGGGACTGTTTGCATGCTTCATTCTTTGGATGTTTTGTTGGCCGAAAATATGCTTTGGGTTCTTAACACAATGATCAATTCAACCTATAAACTAGCTATTAATTAGTTGACATATTTGTTGAGTGAGGAATTCCTGCTTGTGTTGCTTCATATGTTTTGTGAGAGCTTTGCAAAACATCAAATATAAAATAATGACAATACGTAATACTGTTGTGTAATAATCAACAGAAATAATATCATCCATTGGAAAAAAAAAAAAATAACGATATAGAAATTGTTCAAAATTATCACCATAATACGATACTAACGTGAAGCAACTAATTAAATCCGCGCTTGATGGATGCATTTCTGAGACCCCCTACATCAATAAGAAAGGATCTGATAATCTTCTCATCATATTTAAAACTTTAACAGAAATTTCCTTGTAGATTGTCCGAAGATGTTGGCTTCTTGTACGTTTTGCTGGGAGAAAAATTGGACAGATAGAGCATCATGAACAGTGATGGCTGTTTGATTTAACTAAACTTCCAAAAACTTATATATATATATATATATATATATATATATATATATA
>QAOA01006142.1:277014-293286 GCA_003255065.1 Cercis canadensis | reverse complement strand
TTTTTTTTGTTTTTTGCTAGAATCATGAGGGACTGTTTGCATGCTTCATTCTTTGGATGTTTTGTTGGCCGAAAATATGCTTTGGGTTCTTAACACAATGATCAATTCAACCTATAAACTAGCTATTAATTAGTTCACATATTTGTTGAGTGAGGAATTCCTGCTTGTGTTGCTTCACATGTTTTATGAGAACTTTGCAAAACATCAAATATAAAATAATGACAATACGTAATACTGTTGTGTGATAATTAACAGAAATAATATCATCCATTGGAAAAAAAAATAAAAATAACGATATAGAAAATGTTCAAAATTATCACCATAATACGATACTAACGTGAAGCAACTAATTAAATCCGCGCTTGATGGATGCATTTCTGAGACCCCCTACATCAATAAGAAAGGATCTGCTAATCTTCTCATCATATTTAAAACTTTAACAGAAATTTCCTTGTAGATTGTCCGTAGATGTTGGCTTCTTGTACGTTTTGCTGGGAGAAAGTGAAATAGGAAAAATTAATTACATGCAAAGCACTAATTGGTTCAACAATATTCCTATGTCCAAGAGAGAAGCGACACAAAAATTTCACTATCAAAACCATAAAGTATAGTGTTTCTCACAAACCCAATTGGCCTCTGAACTAATCCTCCTCCATTGCAGCATTTTGATTCTTTCAATTTGGCCTCTAAACTAATCATATCATAATTATAAGTGGTCACAAATACCTAATCATCAAGTATATATGTATTCCTTTTGATTCATGTAGGTACAGAGATTTGAATCTAAGATTTCTTGTAAACTATCAAAGCAATAGCTTTGAACATATATTATCAATATAGCTTCCACGTGTACTCCTTCCAAAACTAGGTCGCCACTAGCCTATATATACCTTACTCTTTGTGGCCCTTTCCATCAATCGCTTGAGCCCTAATATCTTGCATCATAGCCCTGTTTTGCCCCATTAGTTCTTTTGCTTAGAGATGGCTTATGACATTAAGCTATGGTTGGTGGTGCATCCTGTCTTGGCTGCAACTTATATGCAACATTGTGCTGATGGGGAGCCCCAAGTGCCCGGCCTATTCATTTTTGGGGACTCTTTGTCTGATTGTGGAAACAACAACAACCTCAACACCTATACCAAAGTTAATTACCCACCGTATGGGATTGACTTCCCAAATGGTCCAACTGGAAGATTTACCAACGGCCGAACTGTAATTGACATAATAAGTAATACTTCCTTGTCCTTTAAAGCTTCTATCTCTCTTAATTAAGGGGATAT
Source organism: Cercis canadensis (assembly GCA_003255065.1). Lineage (NCBI taxonomy): Eukaryota > Viridiplantae > Streptophyta > Magnoliopsida > Fabales > Fabaceae > Cercis > Cercis canadensis. Next base: position 292,006 of record QAOA01006142.1, on the reverse strand, counting down.
CTTAATGATTGAACATTGAGGGGTCGAATTAAAGGTCTATAATTCATATTTCTTTAGAAATTGTTGGGATGGAGTTTATTAAAGGAGGATGGCTTACCTTATGTCCTGTCGTCCAAATTTTGATAGGCCTATAAAGGATACAATAGCCATAAAATGTATATGTTATATATTACATTTTGGTCTATTCTGAGGCTTCCTTTCACAGTTTTACGTTTTCACTTTTGTTCAGTCTAATGTTTCCTTGCAGCTCAATTTTTGGGCTTCGAGAATTTCATACCACCCTTTTCAAATACCAGTGGTTGGGACATACTTCAAGGTGTAAACTATGCCTCAGGTGCAGCAGGAATTCGCAATGAGACTGGCACGGTCACGGTATAAATTAACTGTTTTTAATTATTTGTTCATCTTAAATTAGTTTTTATGGCTTGTAGATTTGAGAAGTTCATTGAACCCTTTGCCTATGCAGGGTGCCGATATCAGCTTTGACTCACAGTTGACACATCACAAAGTTATAGTTTCTAAAATGACTACAAAACTTGGAAATCTTGGTCATACGCAGCAACATCTAAATAAGTGCTTATATTATGTTAATATTGGCAGTAACGACTACCTAAACAATTACTGTCTGACCAAGTATTATCCAACAAAACGCGAATACCCTAACCCTGTGCAGTATGCTGCAGTTCTAATTAACAATATTCTCGGCAAATAAGGGTATCTACTATAATTTCTGGTTCTCTCTTTGATTCGTAACAAGATTTTACTAGGGTGCTTCAATAATCTAAGAGTTTTCTCTTCTTTTTTTCCCCCTTTCGGCAGTCTTTGCATGATCTTGGGGCAAGAAAATTTGTATTGGTTGGGTTGGCTCCTGTAGGCTGCAGTCCATTTCAAGTTGCTGCTCATGGGAGTAATGGGTCATTTTGGCTTACCAACGAGATTTTTGATGGACTATTTTTTAATTACAATCTTAGATCACTAGTTCTTCGACTCAATCAAGAGTTGTCTGACTCCAAATTTATTTATGTGAACAGTGCTTTGATCGCAGTTCAGTACTTTCTGAAAGGTGATAAATCTCTTTTCTTACGTGCTCCTTTCATAGAATTCTATGTTTGATACACTATTTTTACATCAAATTTTGTATTACATATATCAAGAAAAGGTGTGAGAAGATGAGGGAAAAGACCTTCAAGTGCGCACACCTCCAAATTAATCAAAAATATCTCTTGAGCTATATTGTTATTTTGTTTATATTGCAATATAATAATTATATAATTTAAAAGGTATTTTAGTAAATTTACTAGTGGAATGCAGCTTGGTGTCTTTCCCTCATCTTCTTGAACCTCTGCGTTCTTTTCCCTATATATATTACATATTCTTAGTTGATGCCTTCAAATTGTGGCTTTTAATATTACGATTTCAAACCCTTATATATATATATATATATATATATATATATATATATATATATATCTGAATAATAGCGTACTATTTTACTTTTAAATAAAATATATCTTTATTCTGTTAACGACCTTTTAATATTAACTTCTTATTGTAGATAATTGGATACGAACTCTGATTGCTGTAAATATGAATATTTCAGGTTTCAATGTTTCTAATGGTGGTTGCTGCAAAACAACGAATATTGGACTTTGTGTTGCTAATCAGACAACGATATGCCAAAATAGGGACGAGTACCTATTTTGGGATTCATTTCATTTCACTGAAGCTGTCAATCAAATCACTGCAAGAAGTGCATATAATGCTTCGAATCTGTTATTCACTTTTCCAATGGATATCTATCATCTTGTTCATTCTTAATGATCAATAAGGTGAAAAATAGACAATGTGTCAATAATGTAGCTAATGTAAAACTACAAGTTACTAAAATAATTCAGTTATTTATACAATAAAGTCTTTAAATAAGTTTACTAGCTTAGAGATCTGATTATCATTTTCTTTTCTAAATTAGTTCAAATTTGATCCACATGGCTGCATAAGTTATATATAGATCCTACAAAGACTCAGTTAAAAAAGAAAACATAAATCATACGAAAAATGAAGTCTGTTCAATAATAAATGATAATTAGATAAAATCAATTTTAAGTGCAACGTGCGGCACCATATTATATTATAGTCCCACATGAGTTAAATGGTTCTAGTTTGGTGTCTCTATCACCAGATCATATATATGATAATTCCACTAATTGTTATGCATGTGCTTATCATATAGTATCAGATGTTTATGTGGTCATCATATGCTAGTGATGTATACTATTCCATTTTAAACCTTTTGACCAAAGTAATCAAACTAGAAAGATGTGACTTCATACTAAAATATAATATAGTTTTACAGGAGTCACATAGAAATAACTTTACCATAAATATGTAGATCCAAGGGTAAATGAAGTAAGTTGAATTCTTGGGATCATTTGGAGTTAAACAATGGAAGGTATAATATTCGTCTCATAATCCCACCAACCAATCCCAATAGGATTTATACCCTCAACCTAATAAATTAACTACCCAATATTCGAAGTATTACCTTGAGAACTATGTATCTATCTTGGCCTTATGTTTGATATCTCTGTATGCTAAACTTGTGGTACCAATTAATTTTAGAGTAAAACTCTTGTTTGGTCCTCGAAAGATAGGTTTGGTGACAGTTTAGTCCTCCAAAGATTTTCACCGACACTTTAGTCCTTGAAAGATTGTTTTGTCGGCCATTTTCGTCCTCCGCTTATGTCCATTAATTGGACTTAACAAAAAAGGCCACGTGGCACGTTAAGTGCTGACATAGCCGTTAAATGCTGACGTGACACCTTAAAAAAAATTAAAAAAATTTCTCTCTCATCTCTCATATCTCTCTCTCTCTCTCTCTCTCTCACACACACACACACACTCTCATCTTTCTCTTCCCCAATCTCTTTCTCTCTCTGCCATCTCTCTCTCTCTGTCATCTCTCTTTCACTAAGTTTCTCTGAGAGATGAACAATGTTTCTTCTCCATTCCGCTTACCCTCTTCAACAAGAACCTGCACTCTCTCTCTCTAGCATCCACTAGTTCCAATACTTGGTCTTGGAGACCATCCACCATAGTTTTGTAGAAAATCAAGTCACTAACCTCATGCTTAGCTGAAATGATGATATATGTGATTACTGATTACTTCCGATATGTGTACCCTGAGTCCGAGTCCGAGTTGCATGACTCAATGAGTTATGTGACTTAGCCATGGTTATGGACTATGAAGGCATGTGGTTATTCAGGCATTGCCTTGCCATTGTTATGGACTATGGAGGCATGTGGGCAGGCATGGCAAGTAAACCTTGTGCAATGGTGAATTTTTTTTTTCTCAAGGACCTGCAGAGCAAGTGGTAGCACAAGATTGATGTTCAGAGGCTTAAGCCTAATGGTGGTGCAAAGGCACAGAGCAACGTCTAAGTCCAAAAGCCCTCCCAGCACTAGACAACATGCTTGTTTGGCACTGCTACCAATTCCAATATGTATGAGACCACCAATGGGTGGGCACAATGGGTCACGTTGCTTCCAGCTCTCGAATTGCCTCCAACTCCGGCGGAGCTGTTTCAAGAGGAATAGAGAGACGGCGAAGAGAGAGAGAGAGAAATGAGAGAGGAGGGGAAGAGAGAGGGAGATTCAGCCAGCCCAAATTAAGAGAGAGAGAGAGAGAGATGGCAAAGAGAGAAAAAGATTGGTGGAGAAAGAGAGAGATGAGAGAGAGAATTTTTTTAAGAAACTTGCAGTTTAATAGTTCAAGTGACTTCAGGTGGGAGAGGCAACCTGGAATAGAGAAACTTGCAGTTTAAAAGTTGTTCCATCGAGTGGGTCTGTGATTCTTGTCATGATAAACATTGAGCTTAAGCATATCACCAAAAATGTCAGAAGGCATACCAACATCAAACGCCAGTGTTGCATTCCACGTGGGGTTCAGGTCACGAATCACAGTATGAGTCTTTTTTCGTTGCCCGTAGAAATTAACCACCACATATGGGCTCGAAGTGCCGTGCCCATCTTTGGGTAGAAGATTGCGAGCGTCCACGATCTCTCCTATAAGTTTCCTAGTTATGCCCATTCCTTTCTTTTTTCTATTTAATTACCAGTGTTGCTGCCACCAAAACGATGAGTTAGTTGGCCTCTATCTCATGACCTGCATGCCAAATCGTAATTAATGTGAAGCTGCAAAACGCTAAGTTTGAAGGGAGAGAAAGAAGAATGTACAACTCAGAAGAGAATAGGAAAGGAGTTACGTACTTCGATTATCGTCTGGGCGTTTAATTAATTATATTTCTTATTTATTTAATAACTAAAAGGAGCATATTACTTAGTTGTATGGTTAGAAAAAGATGGAAGCTAGACACTAAAGGTGCTAACTTGATCTGCAAGCACCTTTAGACCTTTGTAGCTTTGTGGGTACCGTCTCTCCGATTCCAATATTTTTCTGGTGCTTTGCTCTTTGCTTGTTAGGATAATAGTTTCTTTTTCTAGTTATCTATTTTCTTAAGAATGAAGATTCTTTGACGAAACATTGTTCATCTCTCAGAGAAACTCAGTGAAAGAAAGATGGCAGAGAGAGAGATGAGCGTGAGAGAGAGATGACAGAGAGAGAAAGAGATTGGCAGAGAGAGAGATTGGGGAAGAGAAAGATGAGAGAGAGAGAGAAAGATGAGAGAGAAATTTTTTAAATTTTTTTTAAGGTGCCACGTCAGCACTTAACTTGCCACGTGACCTTTTCTATTAAGTCCAATTAACGGACATAAGTGGAGGACGAAAATGACCGATGGAACAATCTTCAAAGGACTAAAGTGTCAGTGAAAATCTTTGGAGGACTATACTGTTACCGAAGTTATCATTCGAGGACCAAACATGAGTTTTACTCTTAATTTTATCAACAAAGTCATATTCCTAATTAAATTAATGGATGCGTACAACAAAAACTTACTAATAGACTTCAAACTAAAGACCTTTTTGTCAATGGAGCTCAAATCTATCAATTGGCGTGAAATATTAATTTTGATTGTATTTTAAGTCATTGTGGACGAATTAGTCTGATAATGCTTCATTCTCTTTTTCGTACATGTTGTTATCATTCACTTCAAAAATAAATTGTTATCATAATATAATTCATTCATATCTTTTTTCATATAAAAAAATATTAAAATGAGGGGAGATTATTCATTTTAAATATAAAGTATTTATTAGATTTAAATTTTTAAAATGAGTGGTGTACTTTAAAAGTAAATACACTAAAATTTTCAAAATTTACTCGCTTAATTATTTAAATGCATTTTACTTTTTAAAGTACATCTCTCATTTTAGAGGGTCAAGATCTCAATTTATTACATTAATATGCTTAATTTATTGACATTGAAAGACATGGTCCAACATTTATTAATTTGTACTTAAATAGCATTAAGTTTATAGAGATTTACGTGTAACACAGGCAAGCAGCATAGGGTAGAAAAACTGAAAACGGAATTGAAATAAAAGTTTATCCAAGACTTTAATGGAAGTGCTACCAAAATGGAAAACTCTTCTTAGCAAGGAAAAGGGGTTGTTCGTAAATGGTACTGAGTGCAATTTCATGTTATTAATCCTATGCAGAAATAAAACTAAATATTTCAAATATCATAGTATCACTGTTTTTATTTCGAGATAGAGAGACTAAATTAGTATTTCCAAATTCCAATATCACAGTACTCGTTACTTACAAAAAAAAAAATTTAAAAAAAGATATCAAAATACTGTTTGTAGGGTTGGGGTGTTTCTCATGATAAACCAATTATTTTAAAACTTGCTGTCTACTATATATGTGATTTTTTACTATTTATCAAAAGTTTGAGTGTACATGTTTTCCATATATGAGATGGACTACTTTTAACTTTTCTTTTTTGATGTCATTAACTCTTGTAAGTTTTATTTTATATCCGGTAACAAAGTTTTATATCTTAGTTATGCATCAACTTTGAGAAATTAACTTTTCATAACTAAATTCATGTGACTTATGGAACAAGAAACTAGAAATGTTGGCTCATCTATCTATGATTTGAGAGGCGAGGCCACAACCCATAAACATGAGATGGGGACCAGCAAGGCAGCAAGAGCTTTAGCACGGTCCATAAATAGGTCGCTAAATTTTTTTTTGGGCAATAAAACTGAAAACATATAGATGCTATTTTTGTTTTTTCAAAAATCATGGCTATATTAAATAAATCTAAAATGTTTTGGAGTTTTAGGAGACAAGATGGGATGGTTCATAAGGAAGATAAAGGAAGGGGAGAAAGGGGAAGGAGGACGAGTTACATTCTCGTTGTTTGAATGTTTAAGTAAGGAAATGAGGGGAATTTTCTTCCCTTGTTTGGGAGTTAATGTGAAACCAGTGGGGGTCAGAGAGATATGTTATAAAAATAATAAAAGAATATTTTTCAAAGTAAAGTCATTTTGTTTAAAATTTTTAAAAGCACCTAAGGGGTAAATCAGTTATTCAATTAATTTTTTAATAAAAAAGATGGAGAGTTCCATTGCTTTCACCCAATTTAGGGGAAGAAAGTTTTGGGGTTTAATATATAAGTTGGATAGAGTGGAATTGGATCCTCTCCCATCCCTACCCTTACTTAAAAATCTTCTAACAAGGATTTAGAAATCTCTTCCCCACCCCTCTCCCATCCCTTCTCCTTCCATCTCATCAATATATTCTACTGGCAATAATATTGATTCAATTAATACCATAATCAAATATTTATATCTCTAAGAGAAATAATAGTTGTGAACAAGCTATTTACATACAAGGGCAGAGCTAGAAAATTTCTCTAGGGAGACTAAGGGTTGAAATTCATATGATTTAAGATAGTAAGATAAAATATTACAATCACCATGCACCGGACATTTAAGGACATAGAATATATTAAGAAGTTATAATTAAAATAACAAAAGGGGAGGGGAAACCATGGGAAAGATTTTGCTTGCTGTTATTGTGAAGTTAATGATGTTATAGCATTTTCTTTTAAGAGAACATTTTTTTTGACTTTTTCCCTTTTACTAATTCAGTGTTTTTTCTTTTAAAAAATAGATATATCTTTTAAACTTTATGCATTCATAGTAAAGATTATCTTTTGTTTTTAGGTTCTTTATAAATCTGCCATATAAGCAAGTAAGAGGGTTTTTCTTTGCGTCTTTCTTGGATTTAGATATTTTGCTTTTTTTTTTTTTTTTTTTTTTTTNTAATTTCAGAAATCTTCCCTCATAGTGTTGAGCATGTTTGATTGTGTTATCTAAAACAGCTGTAGGCATCGGCTTCAGCATTTGGATGTTTGCAGCGAGGCAGGATTTGTTATATATATCCATCATTGAGTATTTATTTTGCTTAAAAGGGGAGCATCAACTTGGTTACGGGACTTAGTATGTCCTTAGCATTTTTAGAAGCTCAAAACCATATAAGCTCACTGTCATACCTTACCAAAGTTTTCATGGATCATTGATTGCATCATATAGCTGGAGAATGTTGGAAGTAGCTCAATCTGTATTTTGTAATAGTTTGAACAAATATATGTTATATGATATGATATATCCTAATTCAGTATGTGAGTTGCTATTGTGTCGCTTGTCACCATGAGCCTGCACATCAGCACGGTGCATTTCGCTAGTATTAAGAAAAAAGCAGTGGACATACGTGTCACATGCAGAAGAAATACACATGGTACTTGCAACTAGATAGTTTCTTAAAGTGCCTATAGATCCTCCAGGCCGAAAGACTTTATGTTTCCATTTATAATATGTTGTTAATTTTCCATATTATTAATTATCATCCTTCACCGCATGATGCAGTCTTTATTTTGCTTCTAATTTGGCCTTAAAACTCTGTTATGAAAAGCCTATATATACCTTACACTCATAATCCTTTCCATCTTGTGCTTGACTCCTAATATCTTCGGATCATAACCCTCTTTTGCCTGATCAGTTTCTTTTGTTTACAGATGGCTAGTGAGACTAAGCTATGGTTGTTGGTGCTTCTTTTGTTTGTTGCAACTTATATACAACATTCTGCTCATGGGGAGCCCCAAGTGAAGTGCTTTTACATTTTTGGGGATTCATTATCTGATAGTGGAAACAACAACAACCTTCCTACCTCTATTAGACACGCCCGTGTTAGTATTGCAGCTTGTATAGGAAGTTAGCTACATTGACAGATAACTGATTTAGTTAGTTAGTTATTTCTGCTTCAATATGATTGGTTGAAGTTATTATTTACACGTCAGCGATAGTTACTATATATTTCTCTCTGATATGGGTTGTATCAATTCAATTTCAGTTGAATACATTTTTCACTCTCTTCACATCTTCTTCATCTCTCTCTCTCGAGTATCTTGCTGCAGTGAAGAATCAGAGTTTTTTTTTTTATTAACAATGGCGACTGGATCCATGGAAGACATGTCCAGCCCATTCTTCTTACATCCATCCGATTCCCTAGGATCAGTTCTTGTTTCTCAGCATCTCAATGGAGAAAACTACAACTCCTGGTGCAGGGCGATGAAAATGGCACTCATGGCCAATAACAAGCTTGGGTTCGTTGATGGCTCTATTACACAACCTGATCGATCAAACACTGCAACGTTTCTAGCCTGGCAGAGGAATAATAATGTTGTGGCATCGTGGTTGTTAAATTCAATTTCAAAAGAAATTGCTGCTAGTGTGATATACTCCACTACTGCTACTGAAATCTGGAATGATCTGCAAAAAAGATTTTAGCAGCAAAATGGTCCAAGAATCTACCAATTAAAGAAGGAGGTGATCAATCTCACACAAGGGGCTTTATCCGTTGGACAGTACTTCACCAAACTCAAAGGTATTTGGGAAGAACTGGGTGAATATAGGCCAATGCATTCCTGCACATGTGGCGGAGCCAAGCCATTGCTTGATCATCTCCATCAAGAATACGTTTTATGTTTCCTTATGGGGCTGAATGACACTTTCTCCCAAGTCAGGGGTCAAATTCTATTGATGGATCCTTTTCCCCCCATCAATAAGGTTTTCTCTTTGATTATTCAAGAAGAAAAGCAAAGGGAGGTTGGCAGTCAACTGAATCAATCTGACGCACAAGCTGCCTATGCAGTCTCTCACTCTCACTTCAGGAACAATTCTGACAGCAAGCAAAAATTTGCCAAGAAATATAGACCTCTATGTGCATACTGTGGTGTTCTTGGTCACACGAAAGACAAATGCTATAAACTTCATGGTTATCCACCATGGTATATACCAGGGTACAAGAAAGGCAGACAAGCTGGAAATGTGAATCAGATCTCCACAATCAATCACCATGAATCCATTGAATCTCCTCTGGAAATGTCATCACAGCAGTACCAGCAATTGATTCATTTGCTTCAGAACCAATTGTCACAAGCTGCTATACCGGATGTGGACAACTCTCTAGAGTCAATCCCCACTGGTATGATTCTTTCCACCATTGATAAACATTCTGTTATTCATCCAAACTCTTGGATCATTGATTCAGGAGCCACATCACACGTCTGCCACTCCATGAATTTTTTCACTTCTTACAAATCTTTGCATAATCAATTTGTCATTCTTCCGAACAAATCGAATGTTTTAGTTACAGCTATTGGCACAGTTCAATTATCAAATGATTTTCTATTACACAAGGTCCTTTACATTCCAGATTTTCATATCAACCTCATATCAGTAGCAGCTTTGTTAAAACATTCCTTGTTAACTATTACTTTCCACTATGATTCCTTCCAAATCCAGGATCCCACAAGATCGAGGATGATTGGCAGGGGTGATATGTGCGGAGGTTTATACATTTACCAAGCCAACTGGGCCATTCAACAAGCTTCTGCTGATATAGGAAAAATCCATACTGTTCAGAACCATACACCTGAATCTCTTGTAGTCACTCCTTCTATTTTTCAGTCTTTCAATAATTCAAGATGTACTTCAGAGTTACATACTTCCAATCATGCTCCACTGTGGCATGCTAGATTAGGACATTTGTCTGATAAAATCTTGAAATTACTCAGTAATAAACTTTCTTTGACTTCTTCACAGCATTATTCTTCTCATTCTTGTCAAATTTGTCCCCTTTCAAAACTTCGAAGAATGTCTTTCACTTCACATAATAACTTGTCCACACATCCTTTTGATCTTATACACTGTGACATTTGGGGACCATATTACCAGCCCATTCATGATGGTAAGGTTTATTTTCTCACAATTGTTGATGACTGTACGAGGTTCACTTGGGTTTATCTGTTAAAACAGAAGTCTGAAGCTACTACTTCTATCATTCATTTCTTTGTCATGATCAAGACTCAGTTTGGCAAACCTATTAAGCAACTGCGTTCTGATAATGCCAAAGAATTGGCTTTGACAAATTTCTTGCAAAAGGAAGGGACCCTTCACCAGTTTTCCTGTCCATACAGACTTGAACAAAATTCAGTGGTGGAAAAGAAACATCAACACTTGCTAAATGTGGCCAGATCTTTGATGTTCCAATCTAGCATTCCTTTAAAGTTTTGAGGAGAATGTATAGCCACAGTAGTCTTCCTTATAAATAGAATTCCATCCCCACTGCTCAATGGTGAAACACCTTTTCAACTCCTTTATAACAAGGAACCCAACTATGCTGCATTAAAGGTCTTTGGTTGTCTCAGTTTTGCTTCAACTCCTTTGCACACTAGGAACAAATTCTCTCCACGAGCTGTACCTGCCATTTTCATGGGATATCCTCTTGGGTTCAAGGGTTACAGATTATATAACCTTCAGACCAGGAAATTCTTCATTTCCAGAGATGTGACTTTTCATGAGGATGTTTTTCCTTTTCAGGCATTACCAAACACACCTGAGGCACTTGATTTTTTTTCATGATGTGGTCATTCCAAATTCTCACCATGAGAATAATCCTCCTATTACCACCAATACCACACCTGTTACCACAAATACTATTGTCCCTTCTTCTCTTATTACAAGTTCAGTTGACACTGATATTGGCACTACTACAGAACCTGTGCTTACTACAGACCCTGTGCTTGCTCCAAACTCTTCAATAGCTGCCACCACTGCTCCTCAAACCCAATCCCCTCGCAGGACCAGCAAAACTGTCAAACATCCCACTTATTTGCAAGATTACGTATGCTCCATGTCCCACTCCAACATTTCCTATCCAATCCAGAATGTGGTGACCTATTCCAAATTATCACCAAGCTACAGACAGTTCATTCTGCAGGTGTCCACCATATATGAACCTCAATTTTTTCATCAAGCAGTGAAATACCTTGAGTGGCAAACATCTATGAAGGAAGAACTTGATGCCCTTGAAGCAAACAACACTTGGTCAGTGGTCCCTCTTCCAAAGGATAGACATACAGTTGGGTGTAGATGGCTCTACAAAGTCAAGTACAAAGCTGATGGTAGCCTTGATAGGTACAAAGCTCGCTTGGTTGTCAAGGGCTACACTCAACAGGCAGTGATTGACTTTATGGATACTTTTTCACCTGTTGCCAAGATTACTACAGTCAGATTACTACTTTCAGTTGCATCAGTCAAGAAGTGGACCATGATTCAGTTAGATGTGAACAATGCCTTCTTAAATGGGGATTTGTTTGAGGAAGTATACATGCAACTCCCTCTGGGCTACACAGTTAAGGGGGAGCACATGGTGTGTAAGCTCAACAAGTCTCTCTATGGCTTGAGACAAGCTTCTCGACAGTGGTTTCACAAGTTTTTCACTACATTAATCCAGAATGGTTTTTCTCAATCTCACAGTGACTACTCTCTTTTCACCATTGGCAGAGGTGACACACTAGTCCTACTCCTCGTTTATGTTAATGACATAATCCTTGCAGGTCCTACTCCCTCCATTGTTCTTAAAGCTCAGCAACTATTACAACAGTTGTTCAAACTCAAAGTTCTTGGAGACTTGCGATATTTTCTTGGCTTGGAAATAGCTCATTCTGCACAAGGCATTTCTCTCTCACAGAGGAAATATGTGTTACAATTATTAGAAGACACTGGTTTCTCTGCAGCCAAACCTCTGCCACTTCCCATGGAATCCAAGTTAAAACTCAATCGAACTGATGGAGATCTTTTACCAGATCCTTCTCTGTATAGAAGGTTGATTGGTCGCCTCATGTACCTCACCATTTCTAGACCAGAGATCAGTTACACTGTCAACAAGTTAAGCCAGTTCATGTCTAGTCCTCGCACTCCTCATCTGGCTTCTGTTCATCACCTTCTACAATATCTTAAGTCATGTCCAGGTCAAGGCTTGTTTTTTCCTTCCACCTCCTCACTCAAAATCTCAGCATTTGCTGATGCAGATTGGGGAAGTTGTGTTGATACACGTAGATCCACAACTGGCTACTGTGTTTTCATTGGTAATTCCCCTATCACATGGAAATCCAAGAGGCAGCCTACTGTTTCTAGATCCTCAGCAGAAGCAGAATATCGAGCACTGGCAGGGGTCACTAGTGAACTCTTGTGGCTACGACAGCTATGCAAGATTTTCGAAATACCAGTACCCTCAGTCATGGTTTTTTTGTGATAATCAGTCTGCCATACACTTAGCTTCCAATCCTATGTCTCATGACAGGTCAAAACATGTTGACATTGATTGCCACTTCATCAGGGAACATGTTAATTCTGGTTTCATCAAGCTTGTCCATGTCAACACTCAACACCAGATTGCTGATCTCTTAACCAAGGCAGTGCCTGCAACTCAATTTCGCTACTTACTGTCCAAGATGGGAGTATTAGACATTTATCTCCCACTTTGAGGGGGAGTATTAGACACGCCCGTGTTAGTATTGCAGCTTGTATAGGAAGTTAGCTACATTGACAGATAACTGATTTAGTTAGTTAGTTATTTCTGCTTCAATATGATTGGTTGAAGTTATTATTTACACATCAGCGATAGGTACTATATATTTCTCTCTGATATGGGTTGTATCAATTCAATTTCAGTTGAATACATTTTTCACTCTCTTCACATCTTCTTCATCTCTCTCTCTCGAGTATCTCTGCTGTAATAACCTCTGCCAAAGCCAATTATCCACCATATGGGATTGATTTCCCAAATGGAGCGACTGGAAGATTTACCAATGGCCTAACTACAGTTGATAGAATTGGTAATATTTCTTTATAAATGTAAGCTTTTGGTGGTCTAATGGTAAGGTCTTATAGTGAAATCTCATTGAAAAAAGTTGGGAAAGAATAATTAGGAATGGATATTGTCAAGAAACCATCTCATCTAAATGTATCCCATTTGACAGAACTGGTAATATTTCTTTATATCTATAAGCCTTGGTTGCACTAAAAATTAGGTCTTACATTCAAATCTCATTAAAAATAGTTAGGAGATAACAGACCGCAACATGCATAATACTTATTTATCTGATTTTCTTTTTGTGTGTATTGTTCTTTTGTACATTTTTTTTAGTGTAACTTTTTGTCATTGCAGGTCAACTTTTGAGTATTCCAAATTTTATCCCACCTTTTGCAAATACTAGTGGTTCAGACATACTTAAAGGTGTGAACTACGCATCCGATGGAGGAGGAATTCGCGATGATACCAGCAGGCAAATGGTATAAATTATTAGTTGGTTCCCCCCCTTTCGTTTGTTAATCTTGATCTTGATTGATACAGATCTGGTTAATTTGTATTGTTTTCTTCATGCATAGTTGCTGGTGTTTTAATAAATACTTCACAAACTTCTTTCCTATGCCTACGCAGGGTGCTGTTATCAGCCTTGGAACACAGTTAATAAATCACGCAATGATAGTTTCCGAAATCTCATTGAGACTTGGAGGTATTCGTCAAGCGCAACAATACCTAAACAAGTGCTTATATTATGTGAATATAGGCAGTAACGATTATATAAACAATTACTTCATGCCCCAGAATTACCCAACAAGTCGCATATATACCCCTGACCAGTATGCCAGGTCTCTTAATCAAAGATTATCTCTTTATTTGAAGGTATGTACTTCAATTTTTGGTGTCTCTTTCTCGGTTTCACAGAAATATTTGCTAATAGGGAGCATCAATAACCAAGTGGTCTACTTGTGCTTGTTTTTCTGGGCAGGTTTTGCGTGATGTTTATGGAGCAAGAAAATTTGCAGTATTTGGCATAGGCCTCATAGGCTGCACTCCGTATGAAATTTCTAGGCAAGGGACAAATGGGTCTTCATGTGTTGAAGAGCAGAATAGAGCAGTACAACTTTTCAATGAAAGGCTTCGATCATCAGTTGATGAACTCAATCAGAATTATCCTGATTCCAGATTTATCTTTGTGAACACCACAGCAATTTCATCTGGAAATCCTCGGTTATCTGGTAAAATAAATTTGTTCCTCTAAAAATTATTAGCATCACTGCACGTGCCACCACAGTTTTTGCATAATTATATTTTTGATCGCCTTTTTTACATATGCACTTATTTAGTTGATGCCTTCAGTTTTCACCCTAGTTTGGTAAATACTTGTATTCTAAAAAGTTAATGGTAAAAGTCATAGTAATTAAATTGATAATGACATATCACCAAACAGTATGTGATTATTAAGATTTGTAAGTTCTCGGTTTAAACTTAAAATTATAAGGCCAAAGTATCAAAAAAAAAAATTAATAATTGTTGGGGAACTTAATTTTACATGACCGGAGCTCATTAAGTCCAATATGTCCCATAAAGTCTAGAGAAGCTAAAGTTTTGTAATATGACCTAAGACGTTGACAAGTATCCATTTTTATACTTATGCTGCATTCAATTAATCTTTCTGTTTCCCTCTAAGAAATTCTCTCTTCTTGTGCTGTCCTAACTTGAGCGTGGGTGTACGAGTTTACCCTTCCCCTCACCCTTTCTCTTGTGCAAGAACTTTTCAGCTTCACACATTCTCAACTCATCTTCTCCTACACAACACCCCTGAGCATCCTGTACACAACAATAATGACATTTTATTTTATTTTTTTAAAA
>QAOA01006142.1:199725-276795 GCA_003255065.1 Cercis canadensis | reverse complement strand
TTTTTTCAAAAATCATGGCTATATTAAATAAATCTAAAATGTTTTGGAGTTTTAGGAGACAAGATGGGATGGTTCATAAGGAAGATAAAGGAAGGGGAGAAAGGGGAAGGAGGACGAGTTACATTCTCGTTGTTTGAATGTTTAAGTAAGGAAATGAGGGGAATTTTCTTCCCTTGTTTGGGAGTTAATGTGAAACCAGTGGGGGTCAGAGAGATATGTTATAAAAATAATAAAAGAATATTTTTCAAAGTAAAGTCATTTTGTTTAAAATTTTTAAAAGCACCTAAGGGGTAAATCAGTTATTCAATTAATTTTTTAATAAAAAAGATGGAGAGTTCCATTGCTTTCACCCAATTTAGGGGAAGAAAGTTTTGGGGTTTAATATATAAGTTGGATAGAGTGGAATTGGATCCTCTCCCATCCCTACCCTTACTTAAAAATCTTCTAACAAGGATTTAGAAACCTCTTCCCCTCCCCTCCCATCCCTTCTCCTTCCATCTCATCAATATATTCTACTGGCAATAATATTGATTCAATTAATACCATAATCAAATATTTATATCTCTAAGAGAAATGATAGTTTTGAACAAGCTATTTACATACAAGGGCAGAGCTAGAAAATTTCTCTAGGGAGACTAAGGGTTGAAGTTCATATGATTTAAGATAGTAAGATAAAATACCAAGCACCGGACATTTAAGGACATATAATATATTAAGAAAAAAACTAATTTATAATTAAAAAAAAAAAGGGGGAGGGGAAACCTTGGGAAAGATTTTGCTTGCTGTTATTGTGAAGTTAATGATGTTATAGCATTCTTCTTTCAAGAGAACAGTTTTTTGACTTTTTCCCTTTTACTAATTCAGTTTTTTTGTTTTTTTAAAAAAAATAGACATATCTTTTAAACGTTATGCATTCATAGTAAAGATTATCTTTTGTTTTTAGGTTCTTTATAAATCTGCCATATAAGCAAGTAGGAGGGTTTTTCTTTGCGTCTTTCTTGGATTTAGATATTTTGCTTGTTTTTTTTTTTTGTATTTCAGAAATCTTCCCTCATAGTGTTGAGCATGTTTGATTGTGTTATCTAAAACAGCTGTAGGTATCGGCTTCAGCATTTGGATGTTTGCCGCAAGGCAGGATGGGTTATATATATCCATTATTGAGTATTTTTGCTTAAAAGGGGAGCATTTAGTTACGGGGCTTAGTATGTCCTTAGCATTTTTAGAAGCTCAAAACCATATAAGCTCACTGTCATACCTTACCAAAGTTTTCATGGATCATTGATTGCATCATATAGCTGGAGAATGTTGGAAGTAGCTCAATCTGTATTTTGTAATAGTTTGAACAAATATATGTTATATGATATGATATATCCTAATTCAGTATGTGAGTTGCTATTGTGTCGCTTGTCACCATGAACCTGCACATCAGCACGGTGCATTTCGCTAGTATTAAGAAAAAAGCAGTGGACATACGTGTCACATGCAGAAGAAATACGCATGGTACTTGCAACTAGATAGTTTCTTAAAGTGCCTATAGATCCTCCAGGCCGAAAGACTTTATGTTTCCATTTATAATATGTCGTTAATTTGCCAAATTATTAATTATCATCCTTCATTGCATGATGCAGTCTTTATTTTGCTTCTAATTTGGCCTTAAAACTCTGTTATGAAAAGTCTATATATACCTTACACTCATAATCCTTTCCATCTTGTGCTTGACTCCTAATATCTTCGGATCATAACCCTCTTTTGCCTGATCAGTTTCTTTTATTTACAGATGGCTAGTGAGACTAAGCTATGGTTGTTGGTGCTTCTTTTGTTTGTTGCAACTTATATACAACATTCTGCTTATGGGGAGCCCCAAGTGAAGTGCTTTTACATTTTTGGGGATTCATTATCTGATAGTGGAAACAACAACAACC
Organism: Cercis canadensis; assembly: GCA_003255065.1. Classification (NCBI taxonomy): domain Eukaryota; kingdom Viridiplantae; phylum Streptophyta; class Magnoliopsida; order Fabales; family Fabaceae; genus Cercis; species Cercis canadensis. Next base: position 274,873 of record QAOA01006142.1, on the reverse strand, counting down.
TTCCTACCTCTGCCAAAGCCAATTATCCACCATATGGGATTGACTTCCCAAATGGAGCAACTGGAAGATTTACCAATGGCCTAACTACAGTTGATAGAATTGGTAATATTTCTTTATAAATGTAAGCTTTTGGTGGTCTAATGGTAAGGTCTTATAGTGAAATCTCATTGAAAAAAGTTGGGAAAGAATAATTAGGAATGGATATTGTCAAGAAACCATCTCATCTAAATGTATCCCATTTGACAGAACTGGTAATATTTCTTTATATCTATAAGCCTTGGTTGCACTAAAAATTAGGTCTTACATTCAAATCTCATTAAAAATAGTTAGGAGATAACAGACCGCAACATGCATAATACTTATTTATCTGATTTTCTTTTTGTGTGTATTGTTCTTTTGTACATTTTTTTTAGTGTAACTTTTTGTCATTGCAGGTCAACTTTTGAGTATTCCAAATTTTATCCCACCTTTTGCAAATACTAGTGGTTCAGACATACTTAAAGGTGTGAACTACGCATCCGGTGGAGGAGGAATTCGCGATGATACCAGCAAGCAATTGGTATAAATTATTAGTTGGTGCCCCCCCTTTCATTTGTTAATCTTGTTCTTGATTGATACAGATCTGGTTAATTTGTATTGTTTTCTTCATGCATAGTTGCTGGTGTTTTAATAAATACTTCACAAAGTGTTACAAAAATAAATAAATAAATACTTCACAAACTTCTGTCCTATGCCTACGCAGGGTGCTGTTGTCAGCCTTGGATCACAGTTAATAAATCACAATACGATAGTTTCCGAAATCGCATTGAGACTTGGAGGTATTCGTCAAGCGCAACAATACCTAAACAAGTGCTTATATTATGTGAATATAGGCATTAACGATTATGTAAACAATTACTTCATGCCCCAGAATTACCCAACAAGTCGCATATATACCCCTGACCAGTATGCCAGGTCTCTTAATCAAAGATTATCTCTTTCTTTGAAGGTATGTACTTCAATTTTTGGTGTGTCTTTCTCGGTTTCACAGAAATATTCGCTCATAGGGAGCATCAATAACCAAGTGGTCTACTTGTGCTTGTTTTTATGGGCAGGTTTTGCGTGATGTTTATGGAGCAAGAAAATTTGCAGTATTTGGGATAGGCCTTATAGGCTGCACTCCGTATGAAATTTCTAGGCAAGGGACAAATGGGTCTTCATGTGTTGAAGAGCAGAATAGAGCAATACAACTTTTCAATGAAAGGCTTCGATCATCAGTTGATGAACTCAATCAGAATTATCCTGATTCCAGATTTATCTTTGTGAACAGCACTGCAATTTCATCTGGAAATCCTCGGTTATCTGGTAAAAAAACTTTGTTCTTCTAAAAATTATTAGCATCACTGCACGTACCACCACAGTTTTTGCATAATTTTATTTTTGATCGCCTGTTTTTACATATGCACTTATTTAGTTGATGCCTTCAGCTTTCACCCTAGTTTGGTAAATACTTGTATTCTAAAAAGTTAATGGTAAAAGTCATAGTAATTAAATTGATAATGACATATAACCAATTATTAGGATTTGTGAGTTTCATGTTTAAACTTAAAATTATAAAGTCAAAGTACAAAAAATATTAATAATTGTTGGCGGAACTTAATTTTACATGACCGGAGGTCATTAAGCCCAATATGTCCCATAAAGTCTAGAGAAGCTAAAGTTTTATAAAAGGACCTAAGACGTTGACAAGTATCCATTATTATACTTATGCTGCATTCAATCTTTCTGTTTCCCTCTAAGAAATTCTTTCTTCTTGAGCTGTCCTAACTTGAGCGTGGGTGTACGAGTTTACCCTTCCCCTCACCCTTTCTCTTGTGCAAGAACTTTTCAGCTTCACAGATTCTCAACTCATCTTCTCCTACACAACACCCCTGAGCATCCTGTACACAACAATAATGACATTTTATTTTATTTTTTTAAAATCAAACTCGGGCAAAACTCAGGATATAGTTTTTGAAAGTGCTCGTGGATTTTATTTTTAAAGCACATAAAACACTATACTTTTTAATAAAATCAATGGAATGTTACTGTTTATTAGCTGACTTTTTGTCTTTAGCTATATAAAATAACTTTTGGAACACAAATAATACCAAACTAAAATTTAATATGGAGTTGCTATCCTTAGCCCTTCGAACTACCACTTTCCTCAACTCCTATTCTACCCCAAAGAAACCAATGTTTTTAGAGTTATTGCAGAGCTCTCATCAAACCCCCTCTGCTCCCCTGAGAAGTAGTTTAGCAAACGCCTAAATATAATAAGTTATCTATATAGAATTCTTATTCTGGTAATATTAACTTTAATATCAATTTTGATTGGTCTAATGGCTTTCAGGTTTCACGGTAGTCAATGCTTCATGCTGCCCAACAGCCAACAGTGGGTTTTGTATTCCTTACGGAACACCATGCCAGAATAGGAACCAATACGTATTCTATGATGAAATGCATCCAAGTCAGGCTTTCAATGATATCATTGCAGATGGTTCATACAATGATCCTAATCACTCCTTCACTCACCCAATGGATATCAATCAACTGGCTCAGTCACAATTATGAATGGATCAATATGTGTAACTGAATCACTGATGTATACATATATATAGTTACTAAAATAACTCACTGATGCTTTGCCATAAAGTCCCTAAAAAAGTTCAGCTTATTAGATATAAGAATTGTGGCCAATGAAATAAGTTACAGTAAGGGATTTAAATAAAGGTCTACAACTATAATTACACCCACAATATTATGGTTGTGTTCTATTCTTATCATGTACTCTTCTTCTTATAAGCTCATTGTGCTCTTTTGTAAAAAAAAAAAGAAAAAAGAGTATAATGAAATATCTGAAATAAATATTTAATTATTTACCTATATAAATTCTATTCCCACAAACTCTATAGCCCACGACAGAAGGGATTCTTTCTTCTTTTTTATTTTTTATTTTTTATTTTTTATTTTTATAAAATCGATATGTTGACTTTTTATCTTTCCATGTTTCCTGGGTCAAAATGTTATAAAGAAAAAGCAAATTAATGGAAGATAATACAAATATTCTTCCTCAATATTCATTAATTATTTATGTAAATACTGGCTTAGAATTAATGGAGAAGAGAGAGATTTTTGGACAACAATGCCATTTTGTCAATGTAAATAATAACCGAACAAAATGTCCTTTCTTGGTTCTCAATCTCATCTAAAAAAGGAGTTGATGAGAAAAGGAAAAACTAGACAGAGAAACAGAAAAGAAAACTTTGTTTGCAAGTTCTTATTATAACACGTGTTAATTGATATTAAACTAGATCCTCTTGACCCAAGGACCTTTTGTCTCCATTCAAGATATATTGTTTATTAGTCAAATTAACTATTCTTCACTGCACCAATCTCTAATTTTCGATTCATCTAATTTGGCCTCAAAACTTGGTCATCACAAGCCTTTATACCCTAACACCTGTACTTCTTTTCCATCTTGTTCTAATTAAATCCTAATGTTTTTTTATCATAACCTCGTTAGGCTCATCCTTCTCTTTGCATTTAGAAATGGCTTGTGAGAGGAAGCTATGGTTGGTGGTGCTTATTCTCTTGGTTGCAACTTATACACAAAATTTTGCTCATGCGGAGCCCCAAGTGCCTTGCCCTTTCATTTTTGGTGATTCTTTTCATGATAGTGGAAACAACAACAATCTTCTTACCTCTGCCAAAGTTAAATACGCACCATATGGGATCGACTTCCCAAATGGCCCAACTGGAAGGTTTGCAGAACTGGAATTGACATAATAAGTAATACTTTTCACACTTTAAACCCTTTTTCCATTTGTACAGAGACACACACACAATGACAAATGCTAAGGGCATTCCTCAGTGATTAAGTTAAGAGTGTTTGAGGGAGGGAGAGAAGGAGATATGCCACCGTCTGTTTTGTCAACCAAATCTTGTTATATGTATAGAAGAAAATTTACATAGGATTTAAAATACCTTATGCTTACTTTAGGGTGTTCTTTTTCCGTTTTCCCTTTTCAATTTTGTCCAATTCCAATCCAATGTATTCTTGTTGCAGCTCAACTTTTGGGTTTTGGGAATTTGATCCCACCATTTTCAAATACTCGTGGTTTCGACATACTTAAAGGTGTGAACTATGCATCCGGTGGAGCGGGAATTCGAGTTGAGAGTGGAACGCAATTGGTATAAATTATAGCTCTTTCTTTTCCCCTATTATTTTGTTAATCTTAATCTTGGATTGATATATGTTAACGGCTTTGTAATCTTTGGTTCATGCATACATACTAGTGTTACTAAAACTAGTTCACAAACTTATGTGCAGGGAGATGATATCAGCTTGGGATTACAGTTATCAAATCATAGAGTTATAGCTTCCGAAATTGCTACCAAACTTGGAGGTTTTGATCAAGCGCAACAATACCTAAATAAGTGCTTATATTATGTGAACATTGGCAGCAACGATTACATAAATAATTATTTCTCGCCCCAGTTTTTCCCAACAACAAGTCACATCTATAACCCTGAGCAGTATGCTCGAGCTCTTCTTCAAGAATATTCTTTGAGTATAAGGGTATCCTACTACAATCTCTGGGTCTTTTTCTCTGTTTCTCAAAAATATTTTTAATAGGATATTTCAATTTTTTTTCATTTCAACTCAAAAGTTTAATTTGTTGGGAAAAAACTCAAGAATAGTTTAGTTTTTATATATAACATGCTTCCCTAACCGAAAACTCTTTCAGTTATGATATCATATTAAGAACTATTTTAACCAAAAAGGTTAGAGAAAACAGAGGAATGGCTTGTAAATCTAATATTTAAGTAGTCCATTTGTGTTTTTGTGTGCAGGCTTTGCATGAACTTGGAGCAAGAAAATTTGCATTGGTTGGGCTGGGCTTTATAGGATGCACACCGAATGAAATTTTGAAACATGGGAAAAATGGGTCTTCATGTGTTGTAAAGGAGAATGTTGCAGCATTCATTTTTAATGACAAGCTTACATCACTAGTTCAACAGTTCAATCAGGAGTTTTCTGATTCCAAATTTATCTACATAAACAGCACTGCTATCTCTTCCGGGAATCCTCAGTTAGCAGGTAAAATAATTATTTTCTCTTTTTGTCTAGGCTCATTTCATAGAATAACTTTCTTGTTTTGAGATGGATTCAATGTGTCTTGCATTTTAAGTTAATAGAGTTCATGTTTGATACATTCGTAGTCATAAATGCTTTACTTTGTTTTACATCTCCACCATTTTTATATATTTCATAATAATTTTCTTTAACATGTGTATAGTATCTTCTAAGAGTAACTTACATTAAATAAATTATCTTGTTTGGTATTTTAGTATTTTACTCCTTAATAGAACTTCGTTCTGTTAATAATATTGATTGGTGTAACTATGGGTTTCTTCAGGTTTCAAGGTTTCAAATGTTGAGTGCTGCCCAGTAGGGGCCAATGGGCAGTGTGTTCCTGAGAAAACACCATGCCAGAATAGGAACGATTATATCTTTTGGGATTCATTTCATACTACTGAGGCTGTCAACAAAATCACTGCTACGAGTTCATATAATGCTTTAGATCCCTCCTTCGCTTACCCAATGGATATCAGCCACCTCGCTCAGTTACAAATGAAGAAGACTAAAATTAATCTCTTTCGTCAAAATGCATAGCCAAAAAGTTTTGAGGTGTTCGATAGCGCTGCCTTCTACTTTAGAAGAGTGATAATATAGCAATTCTCAAGACATAATTCAAATTTGATTATGTTCGGATGGAGTAGGATCATGAAAGGGAATAGCTATCCTTGCTAAATAAATTTGCATATTCTTTACTCTTTTTTTTTTTTGTCTTTTTCTTTCTTTTTTTTTTTTTTGTTGCATATGGGATAGGCTACACATAATCTCATCTCATCTAATTTCAATAGAATTTAAACTTAAGATCTTCACAATAAAATAGTACTTATCAACCAATGAGATGTGTCCTTGAGAAAAAGAAAATTGGGCAAGAAAAACATGAAATGCAAAATTTGATAATCCTTATGGAATGCAATGAGTGCACGTCCAATATCATCACTTCCAATTTCTATTTCTTTTTTTTTTTCTTTTGTGAAGACTCCAACTTTGTTTCTAAATATCCTTTTTGAAATGACCGTGTCTTTGACAAAGAGATTGTGTTCTATGGTTCCATTCACCACATACTTAATATAATGAAACATCTCAAATGATTGTGTTACATAGAAACCCTCTTCCTCATGTACAATAGAAAGAAATCTGTTTTCCTTTTATAAAGATTGTCTAATCTCTTACCTAATATGGGTACCTTTATGACTTTATTGCTTTCTTCTTGCACGTCTTCTCGACCAATGGAAAGCAAATGATCCAAAGATAGAAGTGTTCTTTTTTTTTTTATTATTATTNTTAATTATTTAAGTATACATTTGTTTAGAATAGGGAAGGAAACCCCAAGTGCCAAAGGCCTTTTCATTTTTGGTGACTCTAGCTCTTATTGTGGCTGGAAACAACAACAATCTTGGTACCTCTGCCAAAGCCAATTACCCACCATATGAAATCGACTTCCCAAATGGCCCAACTCAAATCCATGTAATTACTACTGACATATATGTTTAAAATTAAAAGGAACTATTTGTGTATATACCACCTTATGGCTCACTTTGAGATTGGCAAAGCGATTGTAATATTGCAGTTGCAGTTCCAGTGGCCTTTACAACAAGAATTTTTCACAATTACAGTCTAATATTAGCTATTTTTTTCGTAATTACCTCAAATGCAATCGCAATTTGAATCCTGCTTTTAGATGTTCTTTTTTCAGTTTTCTTTTTTTTTCAACTCTTCTCAAGTTTCTGCAGGAATTCGTGATGAGAGCAGTAAACAAATGGTATAAATCATTCACTTTTTCTTGGAATAATATAATGTTATTGTTTGTTCATCTTGATAGGTATATATGGCTTGTGGATTTGGATTTGTATTCTTCATGCATATAAATGCTTGTGTAAGTAGAAACAATTCACAAAATTTAAGTCCTTTGGCTATGGAAGGCGTTCAGATTAGCTTCAAATCACAATTAAGAAATCACAAAGTCTTAGTTTCCCAATCACTAAGAAACTTAGAGATCGTGATAAAGCGCAACAGCACTTAAATAAGTGCTTATCTTATGTTAATATAGGCAGTAACAATTACTTCTTGCCAAAATTTTACCCAACAAGCCATACCTATACACCTGAGCGTTATGCTGAATATCTTATTCAACTATACTCTCCCTAATTAAGGGTTTTTACTAAAATTTCTGGGTTTGCTTCACAAAAAGTTATTTAATAAAAAAATGTATGATAGGGTATTTTAACTTTCATTTGGTTCTTTGCATTTTTTTGTGCAGGCTTTGAGTGGACTTGGACCAAGATAACTTATATTGGTTGGGTTGAGTGTTATAGGCTGCATTCCATACCAAGTTTCTACTCATGGGACAAAAGGGTCATTATCTGTTTAATAACAAGCTTAAACGACTAGTTGATAAATTCAGTAAGCAGTTCTCTGATTCCGAAATTATCTATGTGAACAGTACCGTGATACCAACCAGGAAACCCTAGGTAGCTGGTAAATTTTTATCTTCTTCGATTTCATCCCATTGAATGTGGCATTACAAGAATATGGTGAAAGTACGTAATTCATCTAGAATTTTTGTTAAACATGTATATTCTCACAAGAATATGCTAAATAATGCATGCCTAAAAGTAAAAATAACAAAATACCAGAGATGTGTAAAGTGTTATCATGTATGGTATTTTATTGTTTCAATCCTAAATTGATTTTTAATTCTGCTGATTTTGATCGGTGTAACTGTGTGGCTTTCAGGTTTCAAGGTTTTTAATGTTGGGTGCTGCCCAGTAGGGGTCAATGGGCAATGTGTTCCGGCAAACACCATGCAAGAATAGAGACGGGTGCCTATTTTGGGATTGTATTCATCCTACTCAGGCTCTCAACTAAGTCATTGCAACAAGTTCATATAATGCTTCTGATCCCTCCTTCACTTACCCAATGGATATCAGTCACCTCGCTCAGTTACAAATGAATAAGATAGAAGTGGATTCAGTGCATCATATTTGTAATTCAGTAACATCAAAAAGTTCCTACATGGGCTTTGATAAGTTCCAGAATCTCCTGGTATTTTTCTTCTGAATTTCTTTTATTATTTTGCTGATTTTGTTCTGTTATTTGCTCACCTATTTTGTTGGGTGTTGACTTTTGCAAGCTTCTATAATGGAGCAAGTAGGGTAATAGCTTTGTTTCTTGTTTCAAGTGTCCGAAGGTCCTTGTAAATTGTAGATATCCTAATTGTCCCCACTAATTTAGCTAAGATACACTTCTGAGTTGTGACACCATCACTAAAAAGTCATATTCCCACTTAATACATGAACTAATCTCTTTTTTTTTTTTTTTTTTTTTTTTNTTTTTTTTTTTTTTCCAGAATGGAATGTTTAAAAAAAAGACCCAAGTTTTGAATACTTTGGGTGATTAAGATTCTTCAAGTGAGTCTATATTTTAAATGTAAGCAGAGGTAAATTGCTAGTTTAGAATTGAGTACCAGTAGGGTTTGCACACATTCCAAGGTGAATAAGTAAGAAACTCCAATTATTCAGGTGGAACATTATAAAACACTATATACACAGGAATCCCAACCAAGCACAAATGGTAATGAGATATCAGTAGTTAATGACTGAATTAGTCTGCTTTTAACAAATTCATTCATTCATCGAAGGGTTATAAGTGTAACAACAAAGAGTACAGGCATATATCATCAATAGATTAATGGTGAGATTAAACTTCTTGAGCTAAACTATATCAGTCATGATCTTAATTTTTCCTTACTGGTTTAACTATCCTAAATGTTTGGTGCAGCACAGAAGAATATAGTGGTTAGAAATCTGCATATTCCTCTCAAACATCACCCAAAATGGGGCTGAGATCATACATTTTCAGTTAGAGGCATATAAATCCTATCCTTAAGAATCTTTAGAAAATTAAGCAGGCAAGTAGGCTGTATTCTCTATTCAAGGGTAGTGGCAAGTTCAAAACCCTGGATTCTTAATTTTTGTTTAATTTTGCTTCTGGGGTTTGTTCTTTTTTTCTTTTTCTTTTTCTTCTGCTTTATTGTGACTTCATGGGTTTATTCTTAATACTGAAATAAATAAAGAAGTCAATCTTAGAGGAGAACTATGAAAAGCTAAACAATGGATGCACACATTGTAAGGTATCTTCTACATACTCTTATTACAATACTAATTAAACAAAGACAAAGGAACCTGTCACAATACATACAGGGTAGTCTTATGATAGTCTACAAAGCCACTACATAGTCATGAGGGAATACCTAAACACCCTCCTCATAGTTGTGCTTATATTACCTGTAGCACTCATCTGCTCTCATACTAGCTAGATGCCAAAGTACAAGTTGGAGAAATTCTTAGCCCTTCTCAAGCACAAGCACATTAACTGCACAAGAATATATGAAAATTTACCAGGCTGTCCACTTATACAATGACATATACTAATTGAAACTTGTCCATGAATTCTTGTTTATAGACACGGATACACGCGTGTGCTACAGTACACATCAATACATAAATAAGCATACCAACCTATAACTTCAAGGAAAAATAGAAACAAGAATATCAAAAACATCTATTTCCACAAGACAAATTTGTGTTTGTTTTGAAAATAAACACTGCAATGCTCAGATATGTGTACCACTCCCAACTATAGAAATAGACATAGGTATACCAGACATTTTGTCATGATATAGGCTTCACCACTCATGTTTTTTCTCTTATTTCCAACCACTGCCATAGTTGGGTTCTATAGTTTTCTGGTTATGATTCTTTGAAATAAATAGCATAACTCTTTCATTTTATACATTTCATTGTGAGTATATTCTCTCTCTTTACATTTGTGTTTGATGAGCATATTATGCTGACTCTTTTTCACCCCCAATCTGAAAATTGATTCCTAATATATTGATTTAATAATCATCTTAGCAGTTGAGGCTCTTATCATCTTAATACCAATATACAAATTACTTATGCTATGTGTTCACTCTTAGTTATCTCTTCATCTGAACTTCTTTCTCAATGAAAAACATTAGTTTGAACTCCCAAAACACAAGTTATTAATTACATAATTTTGTAAGCCTCAACTATCACTTTCCTTCCTTAAAATTTTATATGAACGCATATGGTAAAATCATAACTTATATTTGTGCATGTAAAACAGTTATGATGAACGACTATTTTTGTTTATCTTCTCTAAAAAGACTAATTTTTCACTAAAAATCAAGCAATTTGATCAGTTTGACAAATGCTGAAACAAATTTTTTGAAAGGGGATACTGTGCTAAGTTAACATCTGAGCATAAAAATGGGGCATGTTTTTTGAGGAGCTAGCTGCCTTTGATGTGCTATGAACATGTACAAGATTAAGTTATAAGATTGAATTGATTGCTATAGTTCTCTTACTGGAAAGGATGAACATTAATGATCAAAAGAGAATGAAAGTGAAGTTGAGTTAGAGAGAGTCTTACACTAATTGAAGAGCCATCTGATCTTGCTTCGGATACTGATTACTGGGTTGTAATCCAGTCACTTGGAAGTATGTTCGAGAGTCATATGGGTGCTGATGAGACTGCACAGCTTCATAGCTTGAGCTTCCAGGCACCAAATTCATGTTATGTTGGCTTCTCTCACTTTCAGCTATCTGCTACATCAATAAAAACATCCATAATAAGTACTATATTACCACAATATAAGTAAAGCAAGCATGTTAAGAGAGAGGACAGAGAAATAGAGAGGAACCTTTGCTCGAAGAAGCTGGTTATTATTGTGCAAGTCTATTTCCTGCAGTGTACATTTCATAGTTATCATACCATGAAAAACCTAACTAAGAAGAAATCAATAAACTTTGCAAAACAGGTAAAGAGCATAATTAGGCATGCACATAAATATACATGATGAAAAAAATCTAAATGGCTGGAATAGTACAAGGGAGCCATTGTTTTTGTGCTGGTAGAGATTATGATAATCCACAATTTCTTCCATTGTTTGAGTTACTAAAGGGAAATCTAAACTGTATTGAATGTGACCATAGAGAACTAAATTCATCTACGATTAGTGTGAGTATCTTACAGTGTCTAGGTTACTACAAATTAGAATTTTGATGGTAATCGTACCTACCAAACCTCTAGGGTTGCTTGGTTCAGCTGAAAAATGAGATGTTGGAAAATGAACAAGTTGAAAATGTAAGATGCAAATTATTTTAGACGAAGAGAAATCAGGAACAGTTGAAATAAGATTTTATTTCATTTTACAGCTGCTTTACTTAATACAAAGGAGTGAAAAACAAAACCTTTCCATTTCCACTCCCCTCCCTATTTCTCAACTTGCCTACCAAGTACACCCTTAAACTTGCATAATAGTTATACACTGAGTTTGTGAAGAAGTTACTCTCTTGCAGAACCCACTTTCCCAAAATATGCTAGACCATGATATTTGTTTGTACTGATGACTCAAAAGCAAAGTCTTATAGTGTCCTCTCCGGGTAAGTTTGCAAGAAATCTTGTTAAAATTTTATAGCAGTGGAAAATGTTGCAGAGATTTTTAAACAAGATTTAATCAAACCTTGCATCTGAAAGCAAGAGAATCCAGAAAGAATACTTCAATAAACAGACTTTTTCAATATTTATTATGAAGAAATTATTAAAAAAAAATGGTTTAAAATCATTTTCTAGGGCAGTCTATTTTGATTTTGGAAGTATTACTTTTGATCATCCTTTTGAACTATAACCTGCATTTTGCCTCATCAATGTGTGTGAGAGAGAGAAAAAGGTAAAGAAAAGATAATAAATGTGGGTTAAATGCAAATATATATGAATTAAAAGTTAAAAAACTTGATTTTGTTTTCATCACTAACATATAAATATGAAAAATAGACAATGTGCACAAGTTATTAATTGTGTGGAAAATGAAACTTTTATTTTCTAAACCTAAACAGATTGTTATAGCTAAAGTCACTATAATGCAACCCATAAATACCATAAAACTTGGCAAAAAGGAAAAAATACATACAAGCAGAATAGAACACAATTGCCACCTACTATACATTACAAACTAGATTTCTCTTCTAAAACAACAGACTCAAGAACCAATCAAGTTTTGGTTTGCTCATGACTACATATACATGCAGAATTGAGACTTGAAAACTAGAAAACTGAGAAGAGATAGGAACTTGAAAAATAGAAAACTGAGAAGAGATACGAAAACAATTACCCTTTTCTGCATGTACTCAATTTCTGCAAATAGCAGCTCATTCTGATGTAGATGTTTGGGAAGTGGCACAATGGAAGAAAGGAAAAAGTAGTCAGAGACATAAACATTCATCAGCAAACAAAAATCAAATCACCTATTCTCAAAACATTATATATATAAAGCACATATTATTACAAGGCATGCATACCTTTTTGGAACGAATTCTGCCAATTCCTTTTTCTAACCTACTCTCCAGGTTTTTGAGGTCCTTGACACTCAGATTGCCCAAAGCCTCACCCATCATTTGCCTGAAACTCAGATTTTTAGAAGAAAATACACTGGAATATACTAATTTCAAATGAAACCAATAAAAGGTTTAGGATACCTTGCTTTGTTTTCTCTTATTACTATTTTGTAAATGAAGAAAATTCATGTCTGAAGGCATCAAGATCAAATCCATTCTAATTACCTGTTGTTATTCTGAAGATTGTTAATTTGCACTCGCAGTTTGGCAGCTTCTTGCTGGTAATACTGGCATTATACAACCACAGCTAAGTGTTAGTTTAACCATTGAAATTACAACCAATTTTTGTGCTATCTTGTTACATTGTCTATCAATATTTAGTTGCAAAGACATGTACACCAAAAAGGAAATTAGTTACATATTGACAGATAAATTGTTTAAATTGATGGATTCAATCTATATCAATAGAAGAAGTAGGAAATCATTGACACCTGAGCATTAGCCTCAGAAGCTGATCCACCACTAGTAGAATCTGAACATGCCTTCTTGTACCTCTCAATAGTTGCTTTCACACTGCAGTAATAGCATCACCAACAGTTAATGCTTATTATGAAATTGGTATCCTAATCAGCATATGACAATTATGAAGAAAATTTCTAAATTCTAATCATCATAACAGAGAACAATTGATTGCTAAATTAATAGTACTTATAAATTCCTAAAATAACTGTTTATCTCTTTCAGATCACAAATTAAAAGCATATTGCAAATCAGTATTAGATTTTTTTTTTTTTTGTTATGTATTTTTTGAAGCAGGAGGATAATAAACAGAAGTGAAGAAACGAACAAATTCTATTAAGAGGACAAGGAATTTTGATGTCACTATCTAGTTAAAATCTAAATGAGCATCACTCTTGTTCTGATTTTATTTAGGGATCCTTGAACAAATATAGTGCATCTTCACAACTTGCTCTGAGACAAGCTCATGTATTAACTAAANCTATTAAGAGGACAAGGAATTTTGATGTCACTATCTAGTTAAAATCTAAATGAGCATCACTCTTGTTCTGATTTTATTTAGGGATCCTTGAACAAATATAGTGCATCTTCACAACTTGCTCTGAGACAAGCTCATGTATTAACTAAAAGTTATCTAAATGAACATGAGAGACAGCCTAATTCCAGTTAATTAGTTTATAGTTTGCTTCTCTATATGCATAGTTTCTTGGGAAATCTTTTTTATACATAGATGATTAAAAATTGCAATTATGAAAACTCAAAAAATAGATAGACCAATAATTGTACTTATGAATAAGCATCTTCAAATTAACAAATTGCAAGTAACATTCAGTGCATATATCCTCCCTAAGTCTTATAATCATTCTAAATGGGTAATTCATGAGGGTTTCTTTGCTTTCAATACTCAAGGTTCATCTACAAAATTAACCACATGCAACCACAGTGTATATAAATTGCTGTAGCTAATTTCAAATCACATGGTAAGACAACATACATGGGTGAAAAAATAAACTGGTAATGATGATTACATATTGATAAATGATAACTAACTAAGTATGTGTTTTGGTATTTTACTTAAATAGTGTTTTACTAGGTTGATAACAGTAAAATACGACATCATTAATCGGTTGAACTCCTACTCTAGTTTTGGTACTCTCATAGTTTGTTTTCCATTTTTCCTTTTTTTTGAAAAAAAATTGCCCTCCCCATTTCTCCTTTGTATTGCCAACGTATGAACAAAAAGTAAAATAAGTAACTATATAAGCAACTCACCAATGAATTTTTATTAGTAATAATTGAATCTTTTGTAAGTTATACCTCATTATGCATGTGTAATTACTGGTGAGTAGATTTTCATAGAAAGCAAATTTTATATCATCAAGAAAAAAATCAAAATCAAAATTTATATAGAGTAAAATATTTTTTTCGTCCTTAAAATTATTTCTCAAATGTCACTTTAATCATTGATTTATTTTTTGTGTCATNACTTTAATTATTGGTTTATATTTTGTGTCATTTTAATTCTTGAATAATCATATTATCAATCAAATCAGTCCTCCGTAGCACCAAGAATGATCACTTCAATGATTGATTTGACAAGCGGATTGATTATTGAAGAAATAAAGTGACACAAAAAAATAAATCAATAATTAAAGTGATATTTAAAAAATAATTCAATGACAAAAAAAGTATTTAACTCTTTATTATATATCCATCATGATAATTTGGATTACTTATGACAACAACAGCAAAAAGAAAAAGAAAAACAAAACAAAACAAAACAAAAGAAAAGAAAAGGAAGATAAAGTAAGTTAGAAGCAATTGAGGATAGAAGCTTCCTGAAACACAACTATTACTTTTCAAAGTGAAAACTAGGAAGAAACTGTTTTATCAACTGATAATGATTATGAGAAAAAACCCTACAGAGTTTATTAGCAGTTTACACAGATTTTTTTTTTTTTCTCTAAATCTTTCAGAGTGTTTGAACTGATGGCTTCTCACTTATAAGTTGCTTTTCACAATTATATCTGCAATTGTTGCAATATGTAATGGCCTGTGAAGCAAGTGATTTGACACCCAACATGACAATATATTAAAATGGAGGTCTATTTGAAACAGATTAAAGCACCTCCACTCTATGATCTTTGAAACATTTCATGTACGAAGCAGCTAAAAAATCAATAATAATAAAGAAAATTAACCAGTTTAAGATTTCGTAATTTCTTATAATATATTAAGCTAATTATTTCAGAATAGCCAAAAACATGAACAAAGAGTACATACACCAACAGTGTGAGATTAATTATATTCAAATTGATTTGATGAACAAACCATAATGAATAAACAATCTAGTAATTAAAATTGTATGCTCTTTTCTTTCATGATTGGACATTGCAGTGTAAGTGAAGGCATGAGTGTAATAAACCATTAATTTATATTTTCTTTTACTTTGTTTTGTAATCCATTCTTGCCTAAGCATGACAACCATCTTTCATCATTCTATTGCATTAAAAATATTTATATTCCTCTACTGCAGATCATCTACTTAGTGAATGGCAAGACTAATCCTAATAATGTTTCCAAATTTGGAAATAGATAGAAAGAAACAACGAAAAAGGAAGCGAAGTAATCAAAGTGAGTTGAAAAATTTAAGTACATGCGTTGTGGTCAAATCAAACCAACTCTCTCAGTTAACTGAACCTTAAACGCAACACTTCTAAAGTAACATCTAAAGACGGTCTACAGTAAAATCTGACTTGATGTGATGCAAAATAAATTACTAAAATAATATTTAATTTTTAAGAGTTTTTTTCCTTTTACTTTTTTCACCATTTAGTGATACCTTAATTTCGTCGAGGCACTGATTGGCTGCTGCTGCCACGCTGGCACACCTCCCCACTATATGATTGGTTTAACCATTTCTAGGGCTATTTCTCTGCCATTTGGCACAAACCCATTTCACAATGGTTAATACCCTGAACCCCATTGTATTGTCCACCTTGAAAACCCCACCGAAAACTAAATTAATCTATTTAGTACATGGTTTTTCACCTTTTGTTTAATTTGTTAAAATCAATTAATAAAATATTATTCTTTTCAGTCTTTTCTGTCTGAAAGTCTGTATCCATCACAGCCGTCCGTTTCAGCTGCTGCTGCAGCGGCAATAGTTGTACGCTTCCCATTGCATGGAAGAAGCCAAATGCTCAGAACTCTCCCATTGGCTCTAAGTTGTCGTACGTTGTCTCTGCCCCCAATTTACCACACTCTGTCTCTCTATCTCTCTACTCTTTCTCTCTCTTTGTCATATAGAGAGAGAACCACAAAGAAATAAATGTTTTTTTTTCTTTCTCTCTCTAAAACTTACACAAATATATCTATGCAAGATCTTGAGCAAATGCAAAGCCCAGTCTGAATCGCTAACAGAGGTGAAATTATGATAACACAGCTCGGAGACTCTTATTGGCTCACTTCATAACTCTCTTTCACTGTCTTTGCTGTTTCAAAGCTTCGTAAAAGAATTTTACTCTGATAAAGAGAGGGAAAGCAAACGAAAGGAGGAAAAAAAAGAGAGAAAATTTCCCAGAAGAGGGTATTTGCATCATACAAGATAAAATTAGGGTTCGGATGGAAGAGGAAAAGAGAGCCAAGTATCGGAATCATGACATAAACTCTTTTGTCAGAAGTCAAGGGAAACTGAAAAATCATGTGTGACGTGACCAAAGATTCTTTCAACCAAAGACAAACAAATCCTAGTCTAGTCCTCAAAACCCTAACCAGAATAACCAAACCCCTCCATTTCCTAAAGGGGGGTGAAAATCAACTAAAAATTTGAACTTTTGAATACCCTTTTGACCATACTGAAGTTTTGATTGGCTATATAGAAAAAGGTTGCTTTTTTACTTGATTAAGTGTTGCCTTACCAATTTGGCCCCTAATGAAAAACCCTAATCTTTTGGGTTGTGTTTGACCCAGCTTGAGATCTTGCACGTGGGTGTGTAAGTGAGATTTGAGGAAACTTTGATTCTGAGTTTGGAATGGAAAAATCTTTATCTGGGTATGATGGGTTCTGAACTGATTTGGTTGTGATGGGTTAAAAAAGAGAAATTTCCAGCATAATCTCATAAAAAAAAAACTTTGTTGGTTTTTTTTTTTTTTCCACAAACCCTAAAAGACCCTTTTTTCATATTGATTATTTTAATTTGGGTAATTGACAGATGACAATTTCTTGAAATCGTACTGTGTCTTTCTTGATGTCTAACTGACGTGCTATTAAGGAAGTGTCAAGGAGATTGAGAAATTGGGCAAATGGGAACATGACAGCTTTTGATATAGGCCTTGTTAGCTTAGCCATATTGATGGGTAAGAGAGAGAATTAAGGAAACAATGGAAAGGAAAGAAGAAAAAGGAAACAGAAAATTTAACAACAATGGAGGGAGTTAGAGAGTGTGGCTGATCTCACAAGCCTGCATAATTTCCCAAATCTTCACCTGTTGCTACTTACAAATAGTGCTTCTATTTCCATCTATTGCACCAGATCTATGTATCCACCAAACCAAGAACTAGAAAAACTATGATAAACAGAAACAAAGGGGAAGAGAGAAAAGATAAAAATAAAAACTCATAAAGCTCATACAAGGAAAAATCCAAAATAGAAGGAAAAAAGACAAGTGCTTCTTGGTTACAGAAACCAGAGATAAAAACAGGAAAAACTCTATGTTAAACTGCATCATAAAAATGATTATGTTCTTTGTGCTCAAATCCTTCAAAAGATCTATTTGCAGGAGCAAAAATCTAAACCCCAAAACAAGAAGAACCATTTTTAACTTGCAAAAAACTAGAAACAAATTATAAAAGGGGTTTTCAACAAAGAAAAAGTTAACAAAGAAATTGAGAAGAACACAGAGAAGTTGAACTTTGAAATCAATGAGTAATTAATTTATGAGTAGAAAAACAACAGTACCTGTTATTAGCATATTCATAGAGGCGTCCACGGCTAGAGAAGACGATTAGAGCAACCTCAGCATCACAAAGCACAGATAATTCATATGCCTTCTTCAGAAGGCCATTTCTGCGCTTACAGAAGGTGACTTGGCGATTGGTAGTGTTCTCAATCCTCTTGATCTCAATCTTCCCCCTTCCCATCTTTCTCTGAGGAGAAACTGACATGGATTGGTTGGGAAACGCCATGGTTGCAAGCTGAATCAAGCAAAAAAATTGTCAATCACTAACTCACTCAGCTAAATTTTGAGCAAAAAGATAAGCAAATTCTTGGAGTTTCAGCTAGTTTGGTCTGATTGGAGAGAATCTGAAAGGGGAAGAGTGTAAAAATGGAACTTGAAATCTCATAAGAACCCTCTTCACCCATCAAGGGCTCAAACATTTACATCACCAAAGCAAAATTTTCATTTCTTTGCTATAGTTTACACTTGAGTTGCCAAATCTGGGTTTCAAGTGAAAAAGTTTGATTGACCCAAAAGAGGTGAAGCACTAAAAATGGATTTCAGATGATGTTTCAGTTTTTTGCTCACTAACCTGGTGTGGAGAGAATAAAATTAAGGACAGGAACAGAGGGTTTCAGCCCTTGATTAATTTTTCCCTGTTGTTTTCTCTTTTTCCCACTTATCGGAACAGGAAGAGATATCAGAAAATGAAAGCAAAGTGGGCAAAGAGATGGGTTTTTATAAAGTGAAAAACACCCTTTCGTTCATATATAATGGTTTTATTCATCAGAAAACTATATACTCATCTTACCATCTCCTTGCTATATAATTTTTATTTTCTTTTCTTTGTCTCTGACTCTCTCTTTTTCCCTTTTTTCTCCTCTACCCCCACTGGTTAAGTGGTATGTGTTTGAGATGAATCAAAAGAGAAGGATAAAGCTGGAATAACCTTTAGAATTAGGCTCCATTAACATTTTATTTTATTCCAAAATATCAAGTTGTGAAATATGAAGGGCATTGGTACTGAGAGAGAGAGAGAGAGAGAGAGGAACTTCTGAAAACGATTATTAATAGGGTGAAAAGGACGTTGGGTTAAGTTGCAAACTTTGAACCTAGGGTTTGATTATACATTATAATTCAGAGGAACCTCTTTTTCGTTATGGTATGAGCATATTTCTTTCTAGAACTATCTAGCTTTTATGCACAGAATTATGGTTCTAATGTCCCAGCCATTGACAAAGAAAAAGTAGCAGCAGGAGAATTTTCCTTCAATTTCTTCACAATTTTCAACCTGCTCTTGATTTTCCCTTTTGGGCATATTACCAATGCCTCAAACAATTCCCATTCTCACATTATTCCATTAGCATTTATAACAAACTGACAATAATAAGCAATTGTTTTGTTCTTTTTAGTCTTTTGAAAGGCTTTAATATTTAAAAAGAACAACATTAAGCCATTAACATTTCTTCTTTATGTTCCATCACAACCATTTTGCTTTTAAGTATGTACTAGATTTTTCTTATTGGATTGTAATATGCTGTGGGGACTTCTTGCATCATTGGCAGTATAACTGTATAACTAGGCGGTGACCCAAAATTGAAGGCGACTGCCATGTGACAGCCAACCATATTGTAAATTATTTATGCTAATAAGAAATTAAAACCTAAGCATTGTTAAAACTTAAAACCAATTTTTATCGCCCCCTCCCGGCCTAATTAACTATCCTACTATTCCTATTCTCCAATTCACTTTCCATCCCAGATAGATATGTGATCAATTGAGCTATACTACTCATTATTAGATGTAACTTTTCATTTTTTTTTTCTCATTAAGTATTTGTATATACTTTAGGATCAAATATTTCAATTTTCTTGGTGAATATTGTTAGGGATTTAATTAGCAACTTGATCCGGTAACAATTTACCTTCCTTGACCAACTTTGCTCTTCCCATTTATTTCAGCTGATTAGACCTAGCAATGGAAATTGTCTAGTGGGTACAATTTGTTCTATTCATCGATTGTGCCTCATCACTCATTGTGGTGTAGGACATGTCACCTATCGATGCCTACCTTAGCAATACATACTATGCATTGCGTTGACAGGTCCTTCAATAGCAAGCAAATGTTAGATAATGGCCATGGACATAGGGAAAACACCACCCACGTTTCTCAGTTAGTACATGTGGTCAATTTGATAATTTTATCCTTAATGTTTCGTTGCTTATTTTAGGTTTACCTAAACTATGGTGTAGCCTTGGGTGATTGGGCTTGGTTTGGTAGTGTTAAAGAATTTAAATTATTGCTTAGACTCATAATTAATGATAATCATTTATGCGATGAAAGATGTCTATGCAAATTTAGCAATTCAACTAACATGTAAGCCATGTACAAGAGTAAATTGAGATTAATAACATATAGTAAGATTCTGCTAAATGATTTGAATAAATTACTATTAGATAGAAGGAACTAATAAAAACAGAAAATAATAAATAAAAGAAGTTTAGACGTTGTATATCAATTCAAAAATATATTACAAAATATATAGCAACTGACAGAATATTTATTGATCAACTAAAGGCCATAGTAAGGGTAATCTATCTGTCCCTTAATCTAGTCTAAAAGAATCTTTATTGATCAACTAAAGGCCATATAGTAAGGGTAATTTATCTATCCCTTAATCTAGTCTCACTCTTTTTTAGTGAAACTTATTCGAATTTAGAGTCACAGTCGAAAGTACCAAAAACACCGGGGACCTCAAGTATTAATTTTTTTTATTGAACATAAATTCATTAGTGTGCCCTTATTCCTGTTCATCTTTTAAAGTCATGATTGTTCATTTTCTATCAAATAATTATAATATATAAAAATAATTTAATGTAGGAATTAGTAACATCTAAGACAAGTGGTAATCAATATGCATAACTACACACAAGACAAGTGGTTATGTACCTAGTCTTTAAGGTTTGGGAGTTTTTTAGGTCTTGGGTTTAGACTCGATAACTTAACTTTCATTTTTTGAAAGCGTAAAAGATAACCTAGCTTATTATATATATGCTCAATGGACTAGATGAAAAGCTTCAAATAACGAATGAAAACTTCTAATTTGATAAGCTTCACCAACCAAAACTTACCGCGAACTCTACAAGTAACTTTGATTCACGAGAACTTCACAATAAATTTAAAATTTTATATTATTTTGGTCTAAAATAAAAAGTTTTGAGGAAGTTGATACTTTAGAAGGGTGAAATAGTATAGCAATTCTTTTGACAGAAATGGATGACAATAGTATAACAGCCCAAAATAGTGAAATCAAACAAACGCTTTTGATTGCAAATGTGCATATATATTCAAGTTTAATCGGCTTTGGTCTGACCAAAGAAGGCTCTCCAATCACCTAGAGAGTTGTGGGGAGTTTGCATGCAAAAGAATGCATAAAATAAGTCTTTGGTTCAATTAGCATTTTTATGCTCATCAAAGCAAGCTTGGGTTCAAACTTTGACTCGAGCAATATTTTCCTTTAGCCCCTCCACTAACCCCCTCCCCTGGAATTTGTAACGTACAAAAAANAAAAAAAAAAAGCAGAAAATTGCATATCTGCAATTTCACTCTTCAGATCTTGTTATTTGACCTAGAGAAGGCTTCGAGAGAGATCAGAGATGGGAGAGGGTGGTCTGAATTCTCTGAGGATTATTTGGAATTTTTTTTTCTCTTTTCTTTTTGAATTTTAATTATTTTAATTAATTGAAAGGTTTAAGATGATTTTAACACTTTGACATTGATAGACAAATTACTTTGGTAAGTAAAGCAATGGAGGATAGCTAGAGAAAAAAATAAATAAATAAATAAACTAGTTAGTTATTAATCACGTCTAAACTGAACTAAACTAAAGTTAGGATGATGGTGGATATGACAACATAGCTCTAATACCATAGGGAGATAATGAAGAGAGATAGACTAACACAAATATATTAACCAAAAGGCTTTCATAATATTGACACTTAAAACACATATATTGTACTGATATTACTTTAGGTGCATTACGAGTAACCAATTTTCTAATACCCTAACACTTTCCAAATATTTTTAACAGTTATCTGTGTTCCTGGTTAAAATTCATCTTAATTGTTTTCCGGTTTAAGGAAATGATTTAAGGTTTAAAGAGAAAAAATTTCTCAAATAGGCAACAAAATAAAAACATTGTCTTACGCAAAAGTACAAGTAAAAGCCAACAATTCATTCAAGTACCAATAAAACGAAGAAAACAGACTTCCAATATATGCGATTTGGCATTAAGTCCATGTCCACAAGCCAAAGTAAAGTAGAATTTCACTAATAAGGTAACAAAGACAGAAGATGAAATTCAACAAGTTTTAACCCTAAATACACCCAATCTAATATTATTGTCATATGCAAATTATGGTCGTATATATATAAGTTAATTGATCCCTTCACTTCTATTGCACACTTTAACATCTTTCTTCTTTCAATTCAATTCTTTGTTTCAAATTATTTAGATATCGATCTACGGAGTTTGTGGGCCAGAATATGAGACACTGCAGATTTGATTTCTTACACCTTGGCTGCTTAAGAAAATCATAATTGGATCCATGAAAGGTAAAAACAAAATGACAATTGTAATTTTGGTATTATTTTAAGGACCACGATTCCATATGTCACAATCACAACATATCACATCACATCTGATTTATACCCTCACCAAAATAGTGATTTACATACACGGGAACCTTCTGTGGTACATGTATGTGTATGGTACATATATGTGATTAAACAATTTATGATTCGAGGTGCATGCATGTTTAATTTTGTCATAAAAAAATTAAATAACTGTAATTTTGAAATAAACAAAAAAAAAAAAAGTTATATGTTTACTAAACTACTATTGCCTTAACATTGATATGTAGTTAATCACATGGTCAATTGTTGGATTCCTACCAAAGTAAATTTCTTAGGGATCATATAGTAATGAATTTCTTTGTGAATCTTTTAATCTTGGTGTGTTCTCAAGAAGATAAATTAGTCGAGATAGACGCAAACTAATTCAAACACCACTTCACCACCACAAAGATACCAATATATCACATTTTATTTTTAAAGATAAAAGTATAATTTTACATTGGGGCACAAAATGCATCAAAGCATATCCCAACATATTTATGAAAGACTTTTTGGGTTACCTTTTTCTTTGGTAAACTGAAACTGTTTGAAAAAAAGATGGGAAAACCTTTTCTAGGCTTGCTATCCTGCTTTTTACATTTTTATGACAAGGAATATCAGTAGCATTTGAAAGGATCTTTCAGTAAGTTGCAGCACTATTAGGCTAGCTAGGCCTATTTTATCCTCCTAATTATTCTCTTATACTTTCTTTTTCTCTCATTTGATAATTTATTTACCCAGAAAAGAAAGGAAAAAAAAAAAAAAGACTATCAAACTAGGCCTAAAAGCAAGCTACCCACCATGCTTTATCTTCCTCAAGCGAACCTAATCTGTCATGGAATTGAGCTTTCCCTGCTGATAATTAATAAGATTCCATGAATAAGATTAATTAGTTAAACTCTACCTTTCACTTTAAAATCAACCATTTTGACCAATCTTATGTACTTGAAATTTAACTTGACAAGAAGAAAAGAACAAAAATAAAGGAAAACAAAATAACATTATCTTTAGATGGCAATTCTAATTACAATTTGAGGCACAAATTATCTAAACCTATAGTTATCTTAATTCTTTTACATCACTTTCACAATATTGGAATATTTACATAATTTCCCTATTCTCATCACTCTTACCTCATCTACTCATGTTTACCCCTTAGTACACAAGACTCGAATATGTGCTATACCTCATGAGAGAATGTTCCATGGACGGTCTCTATTTCTAGATAGGTGCTTAGGGAAGGTACCATGGTGACACCTTAGGATCAGTCTTCGTCAAAATTTCCGTCTTCGTGACGTTATTGTTGATCTCAGGACAAGTGAGGTTCATGTTTTATTTCTTGCTCTGTAGCATATTGCATAGCCTTTTTCTAAACAATCCAATTCACCTTCTACTCATGGCTTCAATTCTAAATCTGTTTACTTCTAAAATGGAAAAGCCAGAGTGGTAAACCATGTTCTCATGGGTCAAGCTCGTTATGGTTCACAACAAGAAAATCTTGCCATATCTACTATGAGGACCACTTGAGAGGAAGTGGTACCACATGTATCTTGCTTCAGCCATCCAAATGCAAAAGTTAAGAAATGCGTTATCAGTCAGCATATATAGAGGTCTCAATTATTGGTTATGCATGATTTTCATTGTAAGCCAACTATGCACAAAAGTAGTGGAAAACATAAGAAAAGTTAATATTTGAAAATCGATACCTTAATACCCAGTTTGATGAACAATCTCTTATTAAGGTCCTATTTGGAAATTGGAAGAATGGGGAAGGGGGGAAAAATGGGAGGGGGAATTACGTTTTCTCACATTTTATGGGAAATTTTAGTTTGAAGAAATGGAAGGAGACTCCAAATACTAAAATTATGTCCCTCCAACTTGGAGGGAAATTGTGGGAAGGGAAATGATAAATTCAAAAACTTGAATACACAATGATAAGCAAACGTATTATGTGTCAAATTTGATCTGAGTAAAAAAAAAAAAAAAAGAAGATAAGTGGAGCAAGTTGGACTCAGCTTTTGATATATGGTATAGTTTATAAAATATTATGCCACAAATTAAGCTATTATACACTATTATTCCTTAAGAAAATATTTGAGAAAATGCTAAGCAGTCATAATGTTATTGCCAATATTATTACGAGAATTATAACTATCTTTGGATAATTCTATGGTTCCTTACACTTTGTTTCATTTAACAATTACATTTAAATTGTTTATCACCCTATTTCATCTCTTATTTGGTAACAAAACATCTAAACAAGGGAAGGTGAACCATTTTTGTTTTGATTCCTTTTGTTGCAAATATCTTCCTTTCCTTCCCTTCTCCGTCCAAACATAGCCCAAACCCAAAATATTACCCTGAAACAATTCTTTCTGAAAACATATTTCTGAAATGGCTTATAGAATGTTGAGATGGAAACTTCTCTCTGCCTCAATTTCTTTGTTCACTACATCAACACTGAAAGTGGGTTCAAACCCATGATTGTTTGAAGGCAGTAACAAGGATGAGCTAATGTACTGAAATTGAGACGATTATTTGAAAAGTCTTTCATTTATATTGAATTCCCACACTTTTCCTACTATTTTCAGCTCTAGCAATCAAAGTCTAGCTAGCACTTGTATAAGTAGTTCAATACTTCAATATTATTGTTAGATATTGTATTCCAAAATAATCGTCTCAACGAATAGAGGAAGCTATAGTTATCTGTTTTTCTATCATTATTATCTCTAATATATACATAATTAAGATTTCAAATACTAATGAATTGAAAATTAATTAAAGGGTGACTTTTTAAAGAGAATGTTACCTATATTGTAAAGTTGGAAGAGAAGCAAAGTACAAGCTGCAGTTCCACGAAGACTAATATTCTCTGCATTGGGGGGGACCACAAAGCAATTGCTTGATTCTCCATTGAGCTTGCAAATGATGCTACGCGTTGCAGGTCTTCAATGCAAGACCTAATCTCATAAATGCATAATGTATAGGTTGTCACAATCTCACCTTCTTTGTCGTCAAGCTATTGCATTTTGATCTCAACCCATTCAAGTACTTGGTAGCTTTCACACCCAGCTGCTTAATTAGAAAGTTTAGCTGAAATGGGAACTAGATTGAGTTCAAAGAATGGAGACTACAAAGAAAACTTATTGTTGTTTAACCGTCTCTATAGCCGAGCTTAACAGAATCAATAACTCATTGATCTCATTTTAAGCTACCATTAACAAACATCAACAAAAACAGCCAAGTCAATTCTATGAATTAATGGTACCTAAAATGCTTGACGTATAAAAAGTTCAGCAGGTTACTTGGTACTAGTTTGAGCACAGAACTAGACATAAAAGTTGAAGAAAACTAGCATGTTATTTAGTGATAGTTTTGAGATGTTGATATATAGAATTTGATTACCATAACATCAATGATACCCTTTTTATGCTTCTAATTTTGGCCAATTACTTAGGCTGGCTGTAAAAGAGCAAAATATTATTACACATATTAAATATGCTTCTAATGTGAAACTCAATTACTGTAAAAAAATTTCTGTTTTCTTTTCTTGTTCAATCAGTTTCTTGAAAATCATAAAGATACCATATGCTATCTTCCCATGAATCCCATCCATAGAGTTACTTGGTTTACTCTGTGTTCTTGGTCCTGCAAATTCTATATAACGTAAGCTATACAAATTTCTTTAACTTGACCAATTTTGGTGATGAACCATACCGAACTCTGCTTGCCAAGAGTGCCAAAGCATAAGTTATCCTAGATTTTGATCACTTTTCAAGTGCCACAAGGACAATGGATTACGGGAGGTGCGGTTCGCCCTTTCAATTAAAGTAAATTTAACTAGATTCTATTGGAAATGACAATTAGTTTGTACAACTATCCAATAGAAATATAATGAAATAGCAATCCCCAACCGAAAGTAAGCATTAGTGTCCTTGGAACTCCTTAAAATTCACTAGCCCATTTTTTTTCCCCTCAAAGCTTGAGAATATTGAAGATCAACAGAAATACTCAAGCTATATTAGGTAACATCTTTCTGTACTCATCTTACTCTACTTTAAGGTGGCTGATGCTTGGTCCCAACCCTTCCTTTTGCTAAAGGGAACCCACAATGGTAATTGGTAGATGCTTGTAATTCCCATTTACAGTATAAATCTCCTGTCCATTTTCCACCTCTTGTTTTGTTGTTACCTTTGGCTTTTTTTCTTTTTTTCCCTCTCCAATCCTATAAATTTCAGTTGATGGGTCCAAATTCAATGACCCAAAAAGATGGAGTAGATGAAATGAGGGTCCTCTGCCACCACTCTATAGTTAGATCAACAGAAGTGGAAAAAATTTAGTACTTCTTTCCTCTTGGAACAAAAAGTTTATGCCACAACTTGTTCTGTGATACTTGCCTGTGATGCTTCTCTGTAAAGTTTCCTAAGGGGTGCCAAGCTTTAACTGAAGAAGTTTACTGCAGTTATATAAATTGGACTCTATATGGCCATCAATGATTTCATCACCGTAACTAGTAGGTAACTGAAAAAAAAAAAAAATGACTTGATGCTTATGTAAGATATTGATTGTTCTTTTGAATTTGGAATGCATAAAGTGCAACTTTTTGCTAAAGATTTCTCTCATTCACAAAACCACTCTCATGCTTCTTTCTCTCTTTTTCCCTGTTGGATTGAGGGTTTAGGTTTAGGCATGATATGAACCAACTTTACTCTTTCTAGTCACGTGGAGCTGGATACATTTTTTGTTATTTATATGATCTTCCTCTCAAAGTTCTTTTTTCATGTTCTACAGGGTGATGATGTCCTTGAAAAAGCACATATAGCAGTTGGAAGTTGGTAGCTGTTATGACCAGCTTTCTTAATAGAATCACTAGTAGTAGGACCCCTCTTCAATCCCATGTATTTTTGGAACCTTAACCTGGAAAGAAGAAGAAAACTGAAAATAATTAACAAAGATTCATTGCTTGTTGACATAAATCATTATGCTTATGCAGTTATTCTGGCAGCCTTGCACATTTCTCAAACCAAGAGGCCAAAACAAATTATCTTTTCTGTACTCCCAGCTCCACATTTCCCAGTGATACCAAGCATGATGGATTTGTTTTAGACAAAAGCCCACCCAATGTCTAATCACTGACCTTGCCATTTTGATCTTCATAAGATTCAACTTTGTGAGGCAATATTATTATGGGCATTGCAAATTCAAGCTCAACTAATTTACATGACATAATTAGGCACTTTGCCCTATGTCCAAATCTATATAAATTGGATACTCTAGTAACTCTAAGGACGTTTAAAATTACAGTTCACAAAGTTATTAAATGTGGTTTAGTGACGAGAGATTAAGATAATTTTCAAGAGATCAAAGATCCAAACCATTGTGTCATCATATAACAAAAATATATAGACGCATAATAAATGTGCCATTAAAATTCACAACTGCAATTGCTGGCATGGATCACAAACATTTTTAAATTATTGTTACTTTCGCAATTGCTGTAACTGTTGTGTTGCAATTGGGGCAAATATTGAAGGAAAAACAGCCGATGCAGATTAAAATTTGCATCCAAATGAGGTTGTGGTGGTCACTGGTCACTACAAAAGTAATATTGTGGTCGCAATTGCAGTTGTAGACTGCAACTTAAAAGCCACAATATTATGGCTGTGGTTGCCACTGCAACTGCATTTAGCTACAATTGCAGTCAGCATAGATGGATTTTTCTCATAACCTTGTTAGACCAAGTTTTGCCAATTTAAACTTAAACTAAGCAAGTCCACTATTCTCTCAAGCTCATGATATGCTAGGTGCTGTTTTATGGGTAGGCGTCACATGCCCCACCCTCGTGAAGAAGCATGACTCTGGCATGTGGCTGCTGCTGCCAATAATGTAAGAAGCAAACGAAAGTAAACAAACTCAAAAAATAGAGGTGAAAGTGAAAGAGTCACAGACTGTGCTTATCTCCAAGATGATAAAAGCCCCAGAGTGCTGACATACTTTGAAAACCATAAGAGGCCCTACTTTTAAATAGATTTTGTGAAAGGATTTGGTTTATAGTGAAGCACTGCACAGTAGCTGCCCTGTACTATTGCTTAGAAATAGCAACGTTTTGTTGCCATCCTCTCAACTCTTTTTGGATTTGTTCATACTTTCATAACAACAGAGATCTTAAGATTATGGGTTAATGAGATATAATAAAGAACCTGGGAGACTTAGATGAGAGAGGAATCTTTTGAAGAAGTTTGAGCCTGAGAGGAAATGAAGAAGAAATTAGAAGAAAGAGATTGAACTGCTAGGGAAGTAAGTGAACAATAGAATGGTAAAAATAAAACACCCCATTCAAATATCAAAACAATCACATGGTGAAAGCCGCATGTGATGTCTGATTAGATGCACAATTACAAATTTGATTCTTAATATGATCAATTTCTTGGGGTCAAGTCTTAAGGTGTTTCCTAGTTAATCTGCTAAGTTCAGTATGGATACAGTTAACAAAATCGAAAAGGTGAATTAATTAAAGTACGCGCAAATTAGCACCAAAATTTTCTATGATAATTTGTAAGAAGATCAAATGCCTTCAGCAGAAAGAGAAGGCTCTGTCTATGCTTCATTTAGCCATAGACAATAAATGAAACAACTAAACAAAAAATCACACATCATGTTTATCTAAATAAATGTGTCTCCTATGTATACACAAAACTACAAATAAGTAATTTGAAAACAAACAATTTCACATACAAATGGCTTCGCTGTCAATTGTCATTCCATAGCCCTTAATTTGTTTGGATGGGGTAAAGTGCAAAAAAGAGAAAGTGAGGGAGATGAAAATTGAAAAAAGAATGTTTTGATATATATGTGAACATTGTGAAGTAATAAGGGAAAATCCATTCTACCCTTCTAATGACTACTTGCAGACAGTCAGCAAAAGTTATTTAAAAATGAGAAAACACCAAGCAAGCATTGCGAACGAGTGGGACCAGCATACCCAAATTTGTAAAGACATCTCTGTAAATTAGTCATACAATTTCCAAAATTAAATTTAAAATGGAAAAAGAAAACGTCATGTTATATAGCTATCGGCAGATTCTATACCAAATACATCATAACAAGACAATTTTTGTTCATTGAATTTAAAACTAATCTTATCTCTTTTTTTTATTTTTTCTTTTAATGTCCTAGTTAATCTCATCTAATATAGAAAAGATGTGTGTCTTCAAGAGTAAGTTGTCATTATATGATGATTACTGATTGAGAATATTATCCTACTTAATTTGGAAAGTAAAGTCAAAGTCTAATTGCACAAGTTTAAGTAAATTAAGCAATTGTTACTTTTCACATCGATCAATCAATTTATGGTTATCTAGGGATCACAGAAAACTTGAGTGGAAAACCCAACTCACGATTGACAAGGAACTCAAATGAATGGAAACGCACTATATATTGTAATTGCAAATTTGATTCATGAACTTAACCACATTTTGAATTTCTCTAATTAGGTAACCCTCAATTTGTAAGAACTTTCCACACTCAGCAACCTTGCATTTTTCCCATTTTGAACTCCTAACCACCTTAAAATATCCTCTATGAGGACTAAATCCATGAGTACAATCAAATTAGAAGCTGAAACACTCTAGCTAAAAAAGTGAAAATGGAGCTAGCTTACACGTATACTACGTACAAAGCTTTCTCAAAATAATAAGGTTGAGTTGGACTCTATGGCTCATATGGTTTCCCCTAATTGGCAATTTCATGTTAGATTCTACATTATGCAAAGGTGGGCTACTAGGGTTATAGTATTACTGAGCCTATAAATTTTTGTGGTGTGTGCCTTTTGCCTTAGGGCATACGGTGTGTGGGCAAACAGAAAAAGTAATGGCAGAAGATTAAGTTGCGTATTGAAAATTCTCCAAATGGGGAAAGACTGCTTCTACTTAGTGGGATCAGATGGGAAAGTTTGTAATCTCTTCACAAATTGGATGGACTTCTAGAATTTAGGTTTTAAACCATTTTCAGCTACAAATTAATATTTTCCTTTGCTTATATGTACTCAAAAGAAACATGTTGAGGAGAGTATATAACCTTATGGTCTTGTTCCATAATAGGAAAGCATACTTTCTACTAAAACTATAAAATATGCTTTTTCTCTATCTCTTGATAAGCCTTAAGTATATATCATCATAGTAAATCACCATTAATACTTTATAATATTCAAGCTTATACTTTAGGTCAATCATACATTTCCTTCTTTTTATTTGTCATTGAATAACCAAAGTTATATTTTCTAGTTAAGAATATTGTAGAATGGAGAATTGAAACGAGACACCAATTAAACCTAATGAGAGATCAAACATATTATATGATGTAACCCTAGCATTATACAAGTTATCATCTATAAAAGTAAATAAAAAGTTTCAAAAGAGTACCACAGTATCTAGTTTGATAGTTGTCATGATAGGGTTTTATGGATAGAGATGGAGCCTTCATTGTTGTTCTTTTTCTTTCTTTGCTGACTAGATTGGCTTACGGGTAGTTAAGAAAGTAAAGGACAGTTACAGCAACTAGTTAATTATTCCAAAATTGTACAAAACTTTGAAGAAATGGGCCTACTTGTTTCCGATCATTCAAGTAAGTCAAGTTGATCATAACAGACTGAAGCAACAGTATATACTACAACAATTTCGTCTCTGATTGATGCATCTCATGGTATAAGAGAATATATCAAGATTAATCATCTATATATATACACCTCAAAATTCCCATTTCTAAGTTCTTCGACAATAATATACAAATATTTTTTTCTTGAATTAACATATATAATATCTTTTCAAAATATAATGTGGAAAATTTATTCAAGAAAATTACGCATGCTCATTAATTCATGAATTTTAAGCCTTTTACTTTGCTCAAAGTTGCTACATTTTCTTCAAAAATCATCTCATAAAATTATTCTTAATTATTATAAAAAAAAATCTTTGCATTAGTGCTCTATATTAAATATTGATAAATAATATTCTCCTAATGTTAAGGTTACGAATGCAATTAGATATCTAAAAATGGCATCTAAAATGATGATATTTGATGTGAGGAGATATTTAATTCACCATTAAGTACTTCTGTCCCACTCTCCCCTTCATTATGTGCGTAACACCAAAAACAAAAACAAAGAAATTTTTTTCTTTTTCAAATTTCCTCCATAAGTTTCTAAAGTTGTCTTAGTCAAGGAAGTTCTTATCTTCATCACTTTGTTCCAAACTAGTTGATTCGGGTTACAGGTCATACTTTTTCTAGAAGCATATATATATTGCTCACACAGCATGAGTCATCTTTTCACATTTTCCCCCCATTTTGGTAATGGAGCCCTCTTATCATAACTAAAATATGTTGAGGTTAAGTTATAAAAGTGAGGATGAAATTTAAATAATAAAGTAATTGAGATAATTATTAAAGATAAAATTAAATAAATTATTTGGAAAAGATCAAAGTAGTTTACATGAGATAAGGGATTCAAACCTTTGTACCATCATATAACAAAAAGAAAATGAAAATTAACATAATATGTTTTTAAAAATTTATAGATAAAATTTATACTATATCATAATCAAAATTATTGATTATTATTCTTTAAAATATACCCTACACTTTAAAAAGTCCAAATCATAACAATTTTAAGTAATTTGTAAAAAGATATTCAATTTAGCCATACATGTCACAATATACCAAAAAAAGTGGGTTGAAATTCTCTACTACCCATACTCTTTCAATTTTTTTTTCCCTAATAACAACACCAAAATCTTTTTTCTTTTCTTTTTTTTGGGGGGAAAATCTTGGGCCCATTTACAATTGTAGATACGCCGCGTCCATGTCAAATGAAGCCCTGCACCAAGGAATAAGCCGAGACAACCTCAAAACTTCTTCTTCTTCTTTTTCTCTTTTTCGCCCCTCTCCTTAATCACTTCAAAATCAAAACTTGGCAATTCGTATCTACTCTCTCAGACCTCACTTCCCTTTCCCTGCTATCTTTACGTTTTCTTCTACCTACTATCGAAGCAACTCTGGTCCAGCAGCCATGGCAGGGTCGTTTCTGGAGCTTCATAACTGGGGAATTCACCTGGAGGCTAAACATATAGGTAATCTATTGTTATGATATTTTCTTGATTCCAAATTTCGTTGATTTTCCTGTATTGGTTGTAATTCGATTATTCTTATTCTTTGGAATCAATATGATTTTTGTTTTTTACTTGCATTTTGCTCTTGGATTGATTTCTCTTGCATTATTTCCCAAACTACCCATTTCCCACTATTCACAACATTATATATGATTCTAATATTCAAAACTTGCTCCTTCTTTTTTATTATTTTCCAGTGTATAAATCTCTGTATGAGAGTTATGACTTAAGCTGGTTAGCATTGTGTTTTGAGTATTAGAATAAGCTCTTGCTATATTGGTTAATTAGACAGAAAATTTTAGGTTGGTAACTATCAACAAGGCCCAAAACCAATTACTCAGTTGGTCCGGTTTGGTTGAGTTTTTGGGAGAACCGATTTCATTGGTAGAACCAGTTTTGAGCTATTACCAATCTGTAAAACTTGAGCTATCAATTGATAAGAGACATTGAGCAAAATTAAGAGGTACATATTAATAGAAGTATAGAACAGTAAAGTTAAACCCGGTTAATTACACAAAATTAAACCCAATAAAAAAAAATTCCACTAGCTATCAGGAGCTCTAAGGAGAACAGAGAAATCAAATCGGTGCTTGTAGAAATCCCAATGAAGTCCAATTTCATCACCTTTCTTCAAACACCTTCTCTTGACAAAATCATGCTTCCACTTTCCCATGAAAACGTAATTCTTGTTAGAAGGCCAACGCTTGAGAACCAAATAGTGCATGGTCTCAGTGTCCACATCCCAAAACCCAACTTGGGTTCCCTTATCAGAATTCTCAGCATCTCTTTCGGCTTCAGCACCAAGCACTGGCAGCACCAAATCTTCAACCAAATCAGTGGCAATCAAGAGCCTACTCAAGTTGCCAAGATCACTCTCAGTGAGAACTTTTTTGATCTTCCATGGGTCATCATAGAGCATCAATGTGGTTGAGTACCCCCATTGTCTCTCTTCTGGGTTGTTGAAGCGCACTCTCTTTCTTGCATTCATGTTAGTTTCAGGGCTTGAACTCCTCTTTCTGTAAGGAAGAAGAAGAGCATAGGGTTGGACTCTGTTTTGGCCACCATTGTTGGTTCTTTGAGCTGCATTCTGACCCTTTCCCACTTGTGGGTTCACCGGAGGAATCAATACGTAGATTAATTTAGGAGATGGTTGTTGTTGTTCTTGTTGTTGGTTTTCCATGGTTGAATTTGAAGCAATGGCACAAGGTTGGGTTTGGGTTTGGCTAGAAGAGGCTTGTTGATAGGCAGAGAAACACAGAAATTGGTACTCAGAAACTCAAGAAACAGAGACAGAAC
Organism: Cercis canadensis; assembly: GCA_003255065.1. Lineage (NCBI taxonomy): Eukaryota > Viridiplantae > Streptophyta > Magnoliopsida > Fabales > Fabaceae > Cercis > Cercis canadensis. The sequence continues at coordinate 240,702 of QAOA01006142.1, read as the reverse complement.
AAGAAAGAAAGAAGCAGAGGAGGAGAATTGCAGTGGAAAAGATTATGGGAGGGGTTGGGATTTTATACACTATGGTTTCTAGTTCCTAGTTGCTAGAAACCTTCATATCCAAGGAAACCAAGATTGCATATAACTATACTTACCAAATAAAAAAAGATTGCATATAACAATATATCCTAATGCGTTTAGGAATGAAAGCCTCTTTCCTTTTTTTTATTTTGCTCATTGCCGCATAGGAAGAGGTGTCGAATTTGTTGTCTTAACGCCGGGGGTTATATTTCATGTATCCGGTTAATTTACTTTAGTTTTTTCTTTTTCTAAAACAATTTCCACAAAAAANAAAAAAAAAAAAAAAACACTTTTGGAAACTAATTGTTTTAGTAAAACTAAAAGTCTACTTGTGATTGTTAGATAGCATACTATTTTTGTTTTCAAGATCAATTAACGATATAATTTACATACATTATTTTAAAATTAAATAGATATTGTTTTTATATTTCACATTTTTTAGCATTTAGGTTTAACTTCACCTACTAAAACTTAATTTGAGAGAAAACTTTGAATCTATCTTTCTATTTTCTTTTTTGGTCTATTTATGGTGGTTAATGGTTACACAATAAAAAAATAATCTATTCTCTGCCAAAATCCTAATGCTTAATTTAAGAATTTTCAAAAAAATGTTGAGGTCGTAGATTCAAATCTATTTTCTCATATTCTCAACTAAAAAATTTAGCTTTATTTATCTATGATAAAAAAAAAAATACTTTGTACATTAATTAACTATGTCATGGTAGTCAGTTGGCAAAATTCAGACCATATAAAAAATTTAAGTGTGGGTCCAATTGTATCTTAATTGTGCCAATTTTACAATGTGAGCCAACGTGTATTTAATTAGTATATAAATAACATTTTTCAATAAAAAAAAGTGGACATTAGAGCAATTAGGAATCAATATTGTGGATAAAAATTTCAAAGAGAAATGTGATTAAATTCGATTTCCTAATGAATCTTAGATTACTAAGAAGATTTATTCTGGAGCTCATATACCTAGCAAACTTTATATGGATGATCAAGAGTATTAAATGTGAGCCAAGTATCCTTAATGACATGATCTCTGTACTTTTATGCAACTCCAGTGAGCATCACGTAACAGAAAATGAAATTCAAATGAAACTCACTTCCTCCACTTGATGCATTTGCAAGGTTTTTTCCCTCACATTTCAATTAATTTGAGCACATTACTCCTTGAATTCAAATGAGCATCAAGTTCCTGAACAAAAAATGTCATCCTTGAAAGGGATCATAGAGGCACTTACGGATGGTGATAGAGAAAGTGAGTGGAAATTATGGTAATGATGATTATGTGGGCAATCTATATGAGAAAGAATCAAGGAGAGCTAAGAGCAACAACATACATGATGTGGATAGAAATTGTAGTGTTTTAAAAGCTATTGGCTCAATCTAAATCTTTGCTTGTGCAGTTATGACCTTTCTTATTTTGTATCAGAATAATATCATGCATGCTAATGAAGATGCTTCAGCTTAATTTTTTGAGAGTTAATAAACAATGATATTCATTAATGGGGAGTGGAATTTTTGTATAATTTACACATAGCTAGTGACACTCTGTTTCTTGAAGACGCTTAATTGTACTTGTAATTTTGTCCATGATAGCAAAATACTACTAAAATAGTTCAAAATTTGATAAAATCAAACAGAATAAGATCACTATAATCTCAGAAATTAGAAATAGTAGAGTCAAATGAAAGGCAAATTGCACCAAATTCACACGCATCTATATACAATGAGTCAAATTAGTTTCTAAGATCACTTTCTCTGAGGGATTTTTTTGATCTTCCATGGGTCTTCATAAAGTTTCAATCTCGTCGATAATGGCATTGCATGTCTTAAGGGTTACTATTGTTGCCGCCCATTCTCTTTGTAAGATCACAAATTCAATAAGCATTGAGTTAAGAGCTGAGATGGAGATCTTGATCTTTTAATTGTAAAAAGTATCAAGACATAACTTGTAAAGTCATCTTAAATGAAAAATAGGCACAAAAGAAGTGGAGCTGCGAAACAAAGGCACTATAGTGAATGTTATCACAGATACAGAGGAATGCACAATATTATTACCTTGGTGACTCATGGTGTCACTATTCCACACTGAAATATTTCAAGTTGAATGGTGTTCCTGTTGTGTGTCCGATGTCTCACAAACTCCCATGCCCAACAATGTGCATTGTTTCTTCAGTGGCGGGAAGCAATTTAAGCCCAAAATTTCCGTTTCCCATCATGATAATCTAAAAATTGAATATCCTCCATGCTAGTTTTCTGCTTGTCTACATAAACTGCAGTACATCTTATTTTTGGGGGCCCATAAGGAAACCATTCATAATCATAATCATAATCATCATCAACCACATATGCATGAAGAAAATTCCATTCATGCTCTAAAAATTTTCTTTCTTCACCCAGCAGGAGTCTATACAAAATTATATGAACTGTCTTTGGTTCTGAATCAAATAAAACAACGGAAAACTCGCTAGTGTCATTGATTCGCAAACCGAGCTCCAAGTTATAGACAGGTGAGTGCCCTTCTAGAACAAAACAGAAAGTCATCACTGGAAATTTCTTGCGAAACCATACAGTCATTGATGCATCATTGCTATAGCAGTCAAACCATTTTGGGACCACTTTTCCCGGTACAACAAACATTCTGTTCCCATTAGTCTCTAGAATTGCCTGTCAATCATCACTTAAAAGCATCATGGATTTATAAAGCATCACAAAGTTGAGGCTGGCATGTGCTCAGAAACTTAAAAGACATGATTATGTTGAGAGGGAAAAAAACAGACAAACCTGGCTCAGCAACATGCTTGAAGACTGGGAACTCAAGGATGTACAGTTTCTTGCACTGAAAATTTCAATGTTTGGTGGAATTCCTTCAATTTCTCGGAGCTGCTGGCAATTGTCCAAATAAATTTTCCTCAAAGAGTGACATTCTGTGAAGCTTGCAGGAAGGACTGTGAAACTATTGTTACTTAGGTTTAACTCTTCCACATGATACAAGCAAGAAATAAATATCGGAAGAAGAAATTCATCTTTCAGATCGCAATCATTGAGAGAAAGATTCTTTGAAGACTTTATTGAGCTCACTTCTACTTGTTCCTGACCTTCGCAGCTTTCAAAAAATTGAAACTTCGTACATTTGTCAGCTGCAATGGTCCTAAGTCCTGGCAACATAAGAATGCTGCCTGGTAGTCGATTAAGACTTCTGCATCCAGACAACCATATAAATACAAGCCCCACAAGCTTTCGAATTGAAGATGGCAATTCTTCTACGGCAGTCAATGACAAATCAACACGTAATTCATTTTTGTTTTCTTCTAATATTTCTGGGAAATTCTGAAAGCTTCTGCAACCAGAGAGGCTGAGATGCTTAAGAGATGGCAATTTTATAACACGGGGAAAATTTGTGAGATTGATGCAGAAGTTAGCAGACAACGTTTCAAGTTTTTTAAGAAACCCAATTGAATCATGGATTTCAATTAAATTCTCACAATTTTTAAGAAGCAATTCCCTCAAATTTGGGACTCCGGATAAGTCAGGTATTTGTCTTAAACAAACACAATTTGAAAAATCCAAGAGACTCAAAGACTCGAAGTTCTGCAAAACAAATTTCAAAGACAACTAGTCATAATTATGTTTAACTGATGAAAGTTAATATCAGAGGATCAAGGAAATATAAACATGCCTTGAGTGATTTGTCCCATATAAAGCAACTATCCTGCAATTTCAGTATCACAAGTTTCTGCGCATGAAAATCATGTGGTAAAGATGGGGAAGGATATCCCCACCACTCCAGCACCCTTAAGCTATTGGGAAGATGGTTGGGGCCTCTAGAGAAGCAGGTATTTCTTATTACAAGTATTCTGAGGTTTTCCATCTTCTTGAAAGCATCTCCATTCCAATGCACCTCTTTTTCTTCAGGTGGATCCAGAATTATAACTTCAATTTTATCACTTCCCTTGTAAGCAAAAAACATAAGTAGACAATGATATATTGACAGAAATTTTACAAATTATAAATTATAGTCATAAACTTGGTCAATATATATATATATATAACTGAAACTAGAGGACTAAGAGTAAGAAGCATGTATTCTATTAAATGTTCTCTAAAACATTTAAAAAAAAGAATTAAAAAAACACAAAATCAAGAGCATCCTTACCATATTTTCCAAAACACGAACAATGTCATCATAGAACCATAATCTACTTCGCTTGCCAACATCTTTCGGTGACTGTTGCCGGACAATTTCTTTACCCATATTCTGAATTAAGTGATGCATTCTCACACAATTCTCACGATCAATCTTTAGCAGAGATTTCTAAATCAACACATTAATACTATGTTGTGGATGGAAACCACAAGCATGTAGCATATCTGTGATAGTTTTCAATGACTCTCCTTTCAAGCAACATGCAATATCAAGAAAAATGTCCTCCTCGTCTTCATGCAAACCATCATAGCTCACTTTAAGAATTTGAAGTATATCTTTATTTGGGATTGATTCATACTTATCAAGGGCAGAACTCCATTCATCTATGCCTCTACCAAACAAGTTAGAACCTATAACTTCCAGAGCCAGTGGAAGACCATCAGCATAGTGTAATATGTGATTTGAAATGTAAAGGAAATTTGGATCAACTTCAGGGTTTTTAAAAGCATTCCAACTAAATAATTGAAGAGCTTCCCGATGATCTAACCCCGTCACCTCATATATTCTGTCAACACCATGACTTGCTAGCAAATGCTTATCCCTTGTGGTTATAATGATTCTGCTTCCACGACCAAACCAATCAATCCCACCAGCAATTTTCTGTAACTGCTCTAGTTTGTCAACATCATCAAGAACCAAAAGAATCTTCCTCTGCTGGAGCCTCCTTTTTATTATTGGAATCCCTTTGTAGACATCGCTCACATTGATATTCCTCTCCCCAATTGTTTCACGAAGTAGCATCTCCTGCAGTTGTACTTGGCCACGCTTATCGGAATTTTCTCTAACATCAGCCAAAAAACATGTACCTTGAAATTGGTCAGCAATGTAATTGTATACAGCACGTGCAATTGTTGATTTACCTATCCCACCAATTCCATAAATCCCCACCATGATGACTCTGTCATCAGACCCCAACTCAAGAAGTGAGATTACTTTCAGCACTAGAGGCTCCAATCCAACAGGGTGATTAGCAATATGTAAAGGAATGTGATTAATCTTACGAGAGACCTCTTCAACGATGCTTCCTATAAACTCATGTTCATATTCGTCCCTGCCAAGTGTTCAGGTAAATTCAAACCTAATACATTCATGTCTAGTTTTATTCAAACCATAAATGCAGATAAGCAGGTAATTGTACGCCATTGCCAAGGTTTAGTTTCAAAATTTCAAAGATATTAATTTCAAAATTACAGGCCAAACCAAACTATAAAATGGGAAGAAACAAGGTAAGGAGGTACCCGGATTTGAAATGGGTGCCAGACAAGTCAGCTGCTTCACGTAGGGCCAACCTCCATTTTACCACCTTGTCCTTGTTATCCTTGAATCTTTCCTCATGTTTAGCCAAGGCATCTTTGAAAGTCCCTCTAGGATAACGTAGCTCTGATGGATCCACGTTGTAAAAAACTGGCCAGACCAGCCGACCCTTTCCCTTAATACATTCAAGTATGTTGACAAGTTCATCTAGACAGAAAGCTGAGGAAGCGAAGTTTTGGGAGAAAACAATGATAGCAATCCTAGATTCTTGGATGGCTTTGACAAGAGATGGTGTAATCTCTTCTCCTTCTCTAAGCTCCTCATCATCAAAGAAGGTCTTGATTCCCCTTCGATCCAGGGAATTATAAAGATGACCAGTAAAAGTGGTGCGGGTATCTTTACCTCTAAAACTCAGGAAGACATCATAAGTCCATTCGTAGGTAAAGGAAGATGATAGTAATGCTCTCAATGTCATGATCTGCTTCAGATGTAACCAAGAGCCTCAAAATGGTAACTGGAAATCAGAAAATGGGTTACTGCAGAGGAAGGTAAAGAAGTTGCTGAGAAAATCAAGGCAAAATCTGGACCGATAAAGGGTAAAACTTTGAAGATTGAAGCTGGAGGAGCAGCAATGTTGAGAACATGTGAATTAGCAAGACTGAGAGATTGAGAACAGAGAAAGACAACGTAAAAGGATGGGAGCTCAAAGAAGAAAGAAAAGCAGATAAAAGACAGACAAGATTAAAAAAATTTAAAAGTTAGAAAAGAAGGGAAAGTGCATTCCTGCTTTTTCAGAGTGAAGAGCAGATCATGATTAATTATTCACTATTGCAATAATTATCTCATATTATCCAATTATTCCAATAAATCTTTCGATTTTCATTTTCTTATTCAACTCTATTTTTGTAATTTTATTTCCAATTTTCACTATTTTCTTTTTTTTTTTATTAATTTTCACCCCATTTAAACCAGAAGAAAATTTATCGTATTCGGCTCATTTTCTATTGTCTTTTTTTTCTTTGACTATATTTCTCTATCCTATCCATCAAAGCAAAAGTTTTATATATAATACTTTTTGATAAAAAATTTCTTAAGAAACTCAAGCAAAAAAATTAAATAGGTTTCAAAAATACACTCTATTTGCATCTGTATTCTGTTTTAGTCACAATATATAGTTATATTTTATGATCAATAATAATTGATAGTTCTACATTATCAATAGTCATCTTAATTTTAATGATATCAAATGTGAAAAATTTCTGATCTAAATTATTAATTCTGCAGGCATTTCACTACCATCAAATTATTCATTAATAAAGCAGCAAACTTTTTTCGTACTAAAACCAAATCCATTAAACATAAAATTTATATTACATACACAATGTACATGAAAAAGAGCAATATTCTACTATATGTTACATGTAATTCTCAGATCAGATAAGTGAGACTTGGAAATAAGGGGTTTTAGAGAGCTTTAAAAATCTTGAAAGGCTAAAACTCAATCATGATCAATGGAATACAAAAAAAGGTAAAAGAGAGCTTCAATTTTGGAAGCCAATCCTGCTTCCTATCTGGAAAAGAAAAAAAGAAGGTAGTGCTTGTATTTTAAGTTACAGGGAGGGCCAATGTTGTGCTTCATATACTTGTGCGTGTAGATCGAGACGAACGGCTGCTGCGACTGCCAACATTTGAATGATCTCCCCTCAACATGGCTTCCAGATTTTGGAAGCATTTCAATGGTCTAACCTGAACATGTTGCAAGCAAACAATGTCAGTTATACAATTCCTCAACAGCTTCTACGACCAGCAAATCTCTTTACATAATAAATTAAATTGCCAACTGCTATTTCCACACAACTGACACCAAATTTAGTTAAACGAACTATGGAGCAGCTATAGAAAAACTAATTTCTCCAATTCAACCTATCTTAAGGTAGACAGAAATATTTTCAAGATTGCTCTTCTCAGAATTTCAAATTAAGCCAAAGGGTAATCGTTGCTATTCATAGTTAGAAAACTGTGGTTCAAATTAAAACATTGAAATAGTCTCATTTTGGTCATGTATGAAATTGCCTTTAAAATCCCCACATCAACTGATAAAAGAACTGCACAAGCAAAGAAATTGCCTAACTTGTAAAACCAAAGTAGTGGAGAAAAAGACAGAGGTCAGAACCTTCCAACGTCTTTTATGACCAAGGGTGTTATATATGGATTCGAGTCTTGTTATTATTTGCCTAAATGTTGGCCTCTTCGCCGGATTCTCATTCCAGCACTCCTCAATCAATCTGTAAGTAGATATCATCACAAAAGATGAGCACAAAAGCGCATGATGTAATCAAGCATTATAGAAGGTAAAAAAAAAAAAAAAAATTTCTATGGAGGAGTCATGTAAATCATAATCACTTGACTTTGCAATTTTTCTCTTTCCAGAGAATTGACTAAACAAAACAGATTATAAAACATACAGTAATACCAGTTATGCATGCTAAGCCCCCTGAACCATATTCTCATGAGAAAAGTTAACACAACTCTCATTAACAAAAGGTCAAAATGTTTACAAGCATGTGAAACAATCACATAAATGTCATGTGAAACAATCACATAAATGTCAAATGTTTTCACTGATTTTCATATCAAATGGTAAAAATGATCTGTTTACTAGAAGGAATAAAAAATAAAATAAATAAAAACTTAGCAGCAAATGATTGTCAATTATGAATTATTATGAATAAGTGGATTTATTTCCTGATAAAAGAAAAATGCTAAATACAGAAGATAAATCAATAAACACAGCAGACTTACACTCTCAGTCCATGGCCATAACGCTTGGCTGGAGCTCTAAAAGGTGGACGCTCTTTTGCAGCATATACCTTAGGAACCTCAGCTTCTTGTTTTGCAGAAAATGGTGGGCAGCCTTCAATCATCTAAAGCACAGCAAATGAGAGATATTACGGCAGCCAATTAGGATTGTATAGTTTATAGGAAAACTGATATAACCCCAAAAAAAGAAAATATATAAAAATAATAATAATAATTGTGAGAAAATTAATACCAGAATACTTCTAATTGTATGAGTAAATCAAGAAACTGAAAGATTATAAAATCGACATAGTTTATTTATGTATAAAGACAATAAAGCTTCACATGTTATTTGGAAAAAAGGTATACTAATGTTTTGGACCTTGTTGAGGTCAGTTCAATAACTAGTCTAAAATGATTTTGAGCAGTATATGTTCCTCAAGAAAAAGAAAAGTGACCTTCATTTAGAATATTTTCCTTATATGTCACTATCACAAATCAGCATTACAGAATACAGTAGCAATTCAAGCATCCAAGTTCTTCCTAGGAATTTCATAGTTCTGTTTCTCACAATCAACAACTATCAAACAACAAACTATTCTCACACAGGCAGATGCTGCAATTGTACAATGTATAGTTTTCAGTAGCCTTCAATTTGGTAATTAAAAGTTAGAAATCTTTACCTCTTGCAGAATTAGTGCAAATGAGAAAACATCCACTTTGGTGTCATATTCTTCTTGTTTAAAAACCTCTGGAGCCACATAGCGGCCTACCAAAAAGAAGAAAACAAATTTCTGGTTTTCAGAAAATTAATCCATCAAGCAGCATGTTAAAGTCCACTGCAAGAAAATATAGCATTTTAGATGTGTAAATATTTAGTGTGCAGTCAATTACATATCAATGCCACACCGAAACAAAGCAGCACTTACAAGAAGTTTCTTGGCAAGTTAGAGGTCTGTCTTCTTTAACTGCCAGCAACTTGCTAACCCCAAAGTCTGCAACTTTTAGGTGGCCCGAATCATCCCGCAATATATTACTGTTAGCTTACTCATAAGCAACATTGATAAAGGTGCAGACCACATCAGGCAATTACAGTAGACAACTTTTAATGAAAACACTAATCTGGCATGGATTTTACATGATAGAAATATTTTGAAAAAGGAAAATTAAGTTGAACAAAGAAACTTACGAAGGCTCAAGATCACGGTGAATAATTGGTGATGGCTTATTCTCATGCAAATAATTCATTCCCCTGCATAATTTCAAGACCAACATGAGAATAAAGAAAGGGGGGAAAAAACCCAATTGGTGTCAAGTAACACTAGTCTTAAACCAAGAAACAAAAATGAACAGAAGCAAAAATATTATAATCCATCAAACAGAATCTAATTAAACTCCCTTCTCATCAAAACATTAATTCATGTTAAAGGAACTAAGAAGAATTACATGTTTGATTTGTAATATTGATTTTCCTCGAGGAAGTATATGATTCAATGTGAAATGTTAAAGATGTGAAACTTACAAAAAGGAAAGTTCATGCACAATACTGAAAAAGACAACAGTATTAGACACTGAAACATATGACAAACACAAAAAGACATCATATTTTTATTCCTTCCCTCAAGTCTTTTTACATTTTAAACATTTAAACAATACATCTATTTTCTACTTCATTGCATTTACATAATCCTAAATTAGATTGCTTTACCTAATCTCAGTTCTCATGTAAAGGGAAAACACAAAAAAAAGCAACAGATAACTAAATTTGTGACTATTAAAGAATTGGTAAAAATCCTATAATTTATCTGTCCTTTTAATGAACAACTGCTAGTAAGCTCCAATTAAAATAAAATCATGCAATTAATTCAACTTTACTAGCAGCAAAATATAAACATTAAAACGAAAAAAGCCAATTGGATTAATTCAATTAGTTCAATGTTGCAAACCAAATAACAAAGTTGTATGTAATGAGATATTGTGAATGGTATAAAACTGTTCATGATATGAAAGAGTCGAGGACCTAGCAATATCGAGAGCAAATCTCACGGCAGCAATTGGTTTCAATGCTCCTTTCCTTTTCAAAAAAGCACAAAGATCTCCCTGCACCACCAATGGGAAGTTTAGATTAAAAAATAAGTAAAAAGTAACAATTTCTATCAAATTACAGTCAAAAAATTCATCAAATTAACATCCCAGGGAACATCCTAAGAAACAAATCCGTGCAACTGATTAACAAACCTTGGGAAGATATTCTGTCACAATCATCATTGGACTACTCTGAGTCACAGCACCCAGAAACTGGACTACATTTGGATGTCGAATCTTCTGAAATAATGCAAGCTCATCTCTAAATGCCTTCCTGAAGAATACCAAGTACTTCAATTATCATGAAAGTTTATAACAGAATGAAAACAACCTGTACTCAAGGGCTATGAGCAACCCACACTTTCTCTTCATCAGTAATCACATCATCTCCAAGCTTTTTTACAGCGACCTCTGTTCCACGCCATAATGCACTACAGAAAGTTCCCTGACAAAAGAGGAAATTATGAGATGGAAATATATATATCATAAATTTAGCACTTTGACAAGCATTTGCGTCCAATAGATGATGAGTCATGCATGTAGATGGAAATTATATCCAAAACTTTGTTATACACAAATGTGCAAGTGAAGTAAAACCAAAAGGTGTTCCAACATCCATGTTTCCAATACATGGCTATAATTTAATGAATTTCTAATCAACTTCACTTTTTTCCAGCTCAGCTTATAGCTATATAAAACTTGCCACAATCAAGACTTAAAAAAAAAATATCATAATACAAATGTCCTGAAAAAAATTGATAATTTATGATGTAACCCAGAAGGTAAACAATAAAGGCACATAGCAATAGACATTATTATTAGTTCCTCAAGATTTCTAAACAAAATATTTAGAAGACAGACCAAATCAATGTCAGGAAAAAAAACACCATAACCAAGTGTTCACCTTTGTTATTTCCACACTGTTGGTAAAATCAAGTTCTTTAGCATCGATTTCATATTCTGGGACTTCACGTGCATAGTTGACATGCATGGGGGCAGCCATCTGAAACACAGTATAATCACATGAATTGGCAAAAGAATAGCAGAATGCTAGAAGCTAACACTGATATACCAAGATCAATAAGTGCTACATACCAGAGGCTTTGCTCCATGCTTCTCCAATAGTTTGATAACATCATTGTTTTTATAATATATAGCATCTGCCAGAGGCTGTTTGAGAGACATGAGATAATTAGTCCAGCAATTACACATTTAATAATAGTGATTCATTTTCAATTGAAAACCATGCAGAAGATCTTTAAGAAACTTTGGAAGTGAGAGACAGAAAGCCAAGACAAGGCCTTAACTAAAGGTTAGCACAAAAAAGCAAATACAACTCAAATCTCTTAATCTGGGAAGAATATTAAATAAAGATGGTTTAAATTGATGCTCCAAACAGCAGAAAGATCCCAGTATACTTTTTAGCAAGAGTATTGAATATATTTCTCAAATCACTGTATTATCTCACACCCCTTCGCTGTTTATTCTGCACATGCAAAATGGAAAATGTCTTCAAGCATGGAAATGCTTAGTTTACAAAGCACTACACTTGTATTTGAAAATCACACTAAATTATCCTCATAACCAGTACCAAATGCAAGTAATCTGCTCCACCTTGGGCTCAGAATTCATAATGTTTACCCAGTCTAACTGCAGCTCATTAAGTAAACAGAGAAGCTAATTTCAACTTTCTTTTAGAATTTAGAATGCCCCTAACAGCTAATAGTTCTAACAAAAAAACCAAAGCTAAAGCAGTCGGCCAACAGTCCCATGCCGGATTAAAGAGCAATAATAAGTACCAGCTGAACATAAAGTGCTCCAGTTCCATCTATATGCAATTAAAAGATAACCCCATTATGCTCAAGGTGAATTCTTCAACTTTGTTTGGCAAGTAAAATTGATATTACTATTATTGGTAATTAAAATTCATGTTCAATTGATTAACAATAACAACATTAAATTGTAACAACAACCAATTAGCATACTAAACCAACTAAGAGATTCCAACAAAAATTGCAGAAAAAGATAGAACATTGTAATTACCGTGCTCCCCCAGCGATCTTTTGGGTCCACTTCAGCTCCTTTCTCAAGCAACAAAGCAACCACATTAGTTAAACCCTGACAAGCTGCAACATGAAGAGCAGTTCGACCGTCGATGTCCTTGTAATTCGCATTAATACCCGAATCCAATAGCTCACGAATCCCATCCAGATCGCCTTCATTGGCCAAATACATTAACCTCACTCCAGGATCAATATCTTCAGCATCTTCTTCCTCTGTACGGAGCTTCTCCAATTCTTTGTTATGGCGTTCTGGGGCCAGCGATGACTGCTTCCCCAGAGCAAACCTCGCAGGGTTTTTCGATTCCATTGTAGACAAAAACCCAGAAATCACTTCAGAAACTAATGTCAGAGAAATGGGTTTTGAAATTCGAAGCTTGATCTTTGAGATGTCCGAAATGGGTAAGGGAAAATTTTTACAGAGAGTAATCTGAACTGGGATTTGTACAAGTCAGAGAAAGCAGAATGGGGGAAAGATTTTATGACGTTTTTGGAAATGAATGACTGTGACTTGCGAGTGGAGGGAGTCTTTGGGAAGCAACGTTGACAATGTTGAACAGTGGCCTAGGAGGTGAGTTACGCGTTGGTAAGCGCGTAAAGAAATGCCAGCGAAACTACGACGGCGCAGAGTAAGAAACAGAACTAACGTGGACCACCGACACCAAAGAGAGATGGTTCGCGCTTATTCGCGGGGGAAACTTCGTTTACAAATGGCCCAATCCATAATTGGATTAATTTCTATTTTTACATAAGAGTATAATGCGTTAAAGAGTAAACATAATTTATTTAGTTTATAAGGATCACTTATAAAACTTAAATTCAATTCTTACTTTTAGTAGTTTTTCTATGTAAATAAATCCTTGCTAAAATTTGTAATATATCTTAACTTTAAAATATAATAATTTTTCTCTTAAATTTTTAAATACAAAAAATAATAATGTGTTAAGGAATAAAAAAAAAAACTAAAAGGAGTGTGTGTATGACCTCAATTGAACTATATTATAAAATACTATAATTCCTATAACCAAGAAAGAAACAATTAGACTCACGGGTAATTTATAGCTAATATAATGTGAACTATGTTGTGTACAACAATATAAGAAATAAGCAATGTATAATAATTACAATAATATAGAAGAAAAATACTTATTACTCACTACTATATGTTACACTGTCTCTGCGTATGATGTTGTTTTCTAAGCCTTACAAAAAATTTAAGAGAAATTAAATTCATATGTCTCTATAAACACAAATATGTAAGTAGGATTAGCATGAGGAAGGTGGCGACTAAATGTGTGTGGTGTTCATGGAAGCTTCTGCTTCTTTACTATGATAATTCTGAACCGTCGATTTTTTGGGGGATGTAGATGGACGGCCATAAATCAATGCTTATAATTGGCTTCTTAGTGGATTTTGCAATTAATAAGATAGTTAATAGTTACCTGTCGTGGGACCCAAGATTTTATTAAGTTTAAGAACGGTGATTGGTCATTTTCGTACAGTGGGGCGGGAACCGTGAGGTGTGGATTGTGGAACGAGCCAGAGGAGATATGCCGTGTCGGTTTCCTCAAAGAGGAATTCAAATACCAAATTATGTTGGATTAGAACATTTTTTTAATTAATAATTCTTTTTAAAAAAGAAATAAAAAAAAAATGCTATTAGATCATTTGTATTACATATTCTTTTGAGATGAACTATATCAATCTTTTCTTGTGTAGAAAGGAATCTAGAATATATTCTTTTGAGATTAATTATATTCTTTTTTTTTTGGCTTATTTTTAATTTTTGTTAATTTATCTTAAAAAATNTTTTTAAAAAAGAAATAAAAAAAAAATGCTATTAGATCATTTGTATTACATATTCTTTTGAGATGAACTATATCAATCTTTTCTTGTGTAGAAAGGAATCTAGAATATATTCTTTTGAGATTAATTATATTCTTTTTTTTTTGGCTTATTTTTAATTTTTGTTAATTTATCTTAAAAAATAGAATATGCTAAAAAGATTTTTTTCCTTTTTAGATAACTCAATACAATTGAGGTCAATCATCCTTACTTTCAGAGTCTCGTTATTAAAACATCTATAATTATAACTTTATATAAAGAAATATTTTGAGAACCTAATTTTTTTATCAAAATAATATAACTTCCTTGTTACAAAGAGAATCTTGTAGTGCCGTGAACTACAGTTTAAATGGTTGAAAGATTCCTTTATTTTATGGGCACTATGGTATGCTTTATCAATAAAGTATGATGTCAACGTAATTAAAATAATTACTCACATGTGTTTATTCCAGGTAATCATAGTTATCACCATAGCCATATTATTTGAATAAAGTTATAAGGTTGAAGTTGGGCTGAGAAAAGTCATTATTCACACCTCGTGATTATGGGTAAACATCATGTGGAAATTCCAAAAAGATGTTCAAGCCCTCCTTACCAAGAAAAATTACAGATATTTTGGGTGGAGAGAAAAGGTCACACCATGTCCTGGGTCAAGATTTTAGGAAGTCTAAATTGAATTGCATGGTTTAATCATCAAATTATCGCTTGTTCTTCAATTTTATATTAAAATTATTAATTTTGATGTCAATAGACCATTATATATTTCACCCCAAAAGTACATTATTATATATATTTACAGTTTTCCATAAACCCAAAGTTTCATACAATAACTGCATGGAATACCAATAGTTAATAATGGTAACTGTTCAACGACAGTTTTGCTAAAGCTTTTATCTCACATTCTAACGCACTATAAGTAGGCTTTTTCTAATTTGCATCCTTTAACTATCGTGTCCACCGTTATATGATTTGTGTTCTCTCCTTGGGAATGCATTAAACATTATATGGATTTATTTCTTCTACTATTTGGCCTGTTATATACTAATGCTAGGCAATTTTCCTTCTGAAAAATGTAACATGTTTTTTAAAGGGTTTGCCATCTTTTGGTTTTCTAAGGTAATCTCAAACTTTGCTTCGAACTAATCCTCTGAAGTATTGTCGAGCACTAAAGCTAAGACCTCTCTTAAAAAAACTTGTTACATTTACAAAGATTTGAACTCAAAATCACTTGTTTAAGTGATCAAAACCCCTTCTACTCATACTAACTTTCGTTGGTAAAGTGTTGACCATTTGATTGCATGCTTAATTAATTGGAGTGGTTGCAGCCTATGCACTCAGGTAAGAGTTCAACTAGGGTTCATGGGATCTAATCCCTGAGTGAACCTTCTATGGTTTTTCCCTTTCCTCTATGGCGCTGCTTTCCAGTATTGAAAAAAAATTGTTAGGCATTTATGTGCATAGTTAGCCCTAGACGTAATAATTAAGGTTATTTTTAAAGTTTATGAATTCTATGTTTAAATTTAGTGTTATTCCCTTAATATAAAAAACATTACAACCATTTTTTTAAGTACAATATAAATTATTAACTTTCAGTCCATCTTTTGAATTCTTACCCTCTTTATTGTGGATCTAACAATAATTTTCTTTTGGGAAAGATATATTTATGTGTCATGATGTATTATAACTATAATAAAAGGGAATTTCTTTTACAACGTACCAAAAATTAAGAAAGAATATGACCACCGATAAAATTAGGTATTTTGTATTTATTTTAGTAACTGCGAGCATTTCCATGCAGTCAACAATTGACTACCTGAAAAATGCCTGAATTCAAGGTCACATACCCTAAAGGCCATGCCAATAACTTCCGGGTCAGTCACCGGGTCAAATTTGACCACATTTATTACAACACTTTTTATGCATAAAATAGAGATTTGATAAAAGTTTGAATTTTTATGAAAAAATTTGATTACAAGACATAGAATCTCTTACCTTTTATAAATTATTTAAATATTTTATTATATTTTGATAGGATTTAAATATTTTATTATTAGAACATATCTAATGACTTTGTAAAATATTATATCCAATACAAATGAAGATTTCGATGAATTAAACCATAAATCTAACCTATTAGTAGACCAAAGATTTGACCACAGTAGTTTAAAAAAAAAAAGCACAAATGGCAAGAAAAAAATCAATTCATTTACAATTAATGTTATTTTCTTATATTTGGTTAATGGCTACTATATAAGGGCCATAGAGAAAGCGAACCAAAACAACACCAAGACATGCTGAAGTTTAGAGGGAAAATGTTTTGGTTAGCTTTTGTGCTTGCCAGTCTTAGCATGGCCATCACTGCAGAGAGTGAACATTCTTCACCACCAAAAACAATGGCTCTTGAGTCTCAATCCTTTGGCCTCTTTCACTCAGGGCCTTCTTTTGGTCCACCACACTACGAGCAGCCACCGCCACCGCCGCAAAATAATTTTGGATTACGGCGATTGCTACAAAGAGGACCAGTGAGTACTCCATCTGCACCTAATACACCACCAATTGAGGATCCTAGATCTCAATCTTTAGGGTTGTTTCACTCAGGGCCTTCTTTTCCTCGTCCACCACCATCAAAGATTAGATTTGGAGTACTACCTAAAGGACAATCAGTCCCTCCATCTGGACCATCTCATGGTCCACCATCCTATGATGATCCTCCGCCATCGAATGGTAAATAAGTGTTTCAAGTGCAGAAAGATGTGATGTAAGAATAAAAGTAAAAACAGAGAAAGAAGAAAAGATTTAAGATTGTAATAATCACAAAATACAGTCTTGTTGCTTATCTTTTGAAATAAGATTAGCTTGCTTCTATCTCTCTCTCCCTCTCTCTCTCTCTCTCTCTCTCACATAGGTATTTGAGATACATAGTATCACATATCCTGATACCAAATCTCAAGCCTTTTATATTCTCATGTTTAGTATGATAAAAGCAGTTCCAAATTAAAATGTTGATACAAAGCTGTGATTACACAAACCAGGGTTTGGACAATGACTTGAAATGTAGTAATTGCTTGACATGGATGGTATTAGCTAAATGTTGATGCAAAAGACTCAAAACTACAAGCGCTATTAAATAAATTTTCTATTATCCAAATCTTTTTCTACAATACCACATCTAATAGATGTGTATTAAAACATTACCAGTATTTATAAAAAAAAAAAATTATTGATAATCATGTTGATTGTATTAAAATTCTTGATGAATCTTGCTTTGCCCTTTCTTGACATTATTATGAAAAAAAAAAAGACAATATCTAGTAACTTAAACTTATTATTATTACTTTTTTCATAATAATGTACAAGAAAGACAAACAAGATTCATCATTGCATCATCATTTTATACATACATAAGAAAAAGTAGACATTTCCATCATCATTTACACATAAAGCTATTGAAGAAACATGTACTCCGATCACTTGAAAATTACTGTTATGGGTGTTTTCTCCTTGAAATTGCTTATATAAATAGCACTAGATGAGAAAAATCATAGTATATTTCTTCAATCATTAAAATTTCACCAGTCATTGGTTCGATAGTGGCTTCCTAGTATATTTGTTTTAGAAAAGTAATCCAATTTAATCCAAGAATTTGAGATTACTGACCCACCTAACCAAGGTTTCTGCATACCTATGTATGACCGTGCTATCCTTGGCTTTGCCATTGATTTAGAATAATTTATCAGTGTGTTTCAGCACAATCTCTAACAGTTTGCATTTCTATATCAATAAAAAAAANATTTCTATATCAAAAAAAAAAAAAAAAAAAAAAAATCTTGCGGGTCTATTTACTCTAGTGGAGAATATCCCTGGAAGGCCATTATTTACATGATACTTTATATGATATCATTGACAAGGCCAAGGTAGGGCTTGTCACTGATTATAAAGTACCATGTCAAACCATTACATCCATGACCCTCCAAGGATTTCCTGCACTTAAGTAAATAGAGCAGCAAGAATTTCTGGATTACTATACATGCTAATTGTAAGACAATGTGGTGAGATACACAATCATAAATTCTTCTGAATCTACAGCGAAAAGCATGGATGGCGTAATCATACATAGGTATATATGCAATACCTTG
Organism: Cercis canadensis; assembly: GCA_003255065.1. Classification (NCBI taxonomy): domain Eukaryota; kingdom Viridiplantae; phylum Streptophyta; class Magnoliopsida; order Fabales; family Fabaceae; genus Cercis; species Cercis canadensis. The sequence goes on along the minus strand of QAOA01006142.1, from coordinate 222,238 downwards.
GCGAGGTGGTTCAGGGATTCCAAATTGCACCTCTACCAGTACCTACAACCCAAATGTATTCTTCTCATAAGAATTAATGAAATAGTGCATATAGACATTCTTCTAAAACATGCATTTGTAGACACGATTTTGGATACCAATTTTTTTCAGTCCCTATCAAATACTACGATTGTGCAAATTTTTCCTTTCACAATTAGATACAAACATGTAGTTTAATTAATTGGTAGGACTAGCATAAAAATCCAATAAAATTACCAAAAAAATTACACATTTCGTCTCTGTAGAATATGCATTCTGAGAGCACACACAAGTTTTCCGTACTTTGGCCATATATTGGAGATTTGAATTTGCTTTTGGACTTTGTGCTTGTCCTTCTTGGATCTGTCTTCAGCGAAAAGACAAACAAACTTCAAAGCGTTAATATTGTTGAATGTGTCATAACCAAAACCAAAACCAATAAATAACCTTTCAGCTTCTAGGTATAGAAGATGGTTTTTAATTAACACAATTTTTTTTTTTTTTACGATAATATATTGTAGTATTGGTTGCCCTATGGTAATCTAATTTGGCAAATTAGGGTGAGAGATCAAAGCATACCTTTACGAGGAAACCTACTTGAAGAGAAAAGAGAGACTTCACAGGCGTAATGTAATTCAATGAGGTGTTGGGATTTGAAGGAGGAGAAATAGATTTTTCTGTAGTATTGGAATCGGTTGAGATTGGAAGGAGGAGAAATATTGGAATAGGCAGGTTCCCTAAGCCAGCCTCTGAAAATATATAGGGCTTTGAGTCTCTCTATAATTCCCTATATAAGCATTCAAGGCAATGGTTTTCATTTTTCAGTGTGCTGATGGGCAATTTTATTAGTTTTTGTGTTTAAAAATAATCACTGTTTCTTCAAGAAGTATCCTGGTTTTTTCTTTCTGGTTATAATTAAGCACTATCCTGTTTTGAAGACAAATTACTTCTTTTTCGCAAACCAACCACAATTGTCAATTGGATGCCATGCATCAAGGACTGAAATCTCACTCGGGAGTTTCAGCTTTTTAGGAAGAATTAAACAGTCATATCTTGCAAGGACCCTTTAAACCTATAGATTTCTCTGTAAATTGTTTCCAATGTTAATGCCATCCACATAAAGTTCTTTCTATAATTTCAATCATACATATATACTTTAGAGGAATCAAGCACGGAAATCAATATGTATGTATGATATTTTGATAAGGTAAATACACAGGGATAAAGATTTATAGATTTTGAAATCAATTTTCTTAATGCTCTCATTAGTAAGTAGATGTTCAAGCCCTCCTTAACAAATACCCAATCAGCCCAAGCCTATAGAAATTACAGATATTTTTGGTGGGGAGAAAAGGTCACAGATCGGTCAAGATTTTAGGAAGTCTAAATTGAATTGCATGGTTTCATCATCAATTATCGCTTGTTTTTCAATTTTATTCTTTATCTTTTATTTTATATTACTTTCATGATTAAATTTCTAAATTTAATAATTTTTATTGGAACACAAGGGGAGCACATTCTCTCTTAAGATCCCATTTTGCGTACTCTTTGTGGGATTTGAGCTCTATATCTTTATAATACATTACTATCTTTTTTTAGGTATGGCTTAAATTATTAACTTTCATTCTATCTTTTTAATTCTTCCCCTCTTTATTATTAGATCCTAACAATAATTTTATTTTTGGGAAATATATATTTATGTTTCAATATTATGATGTATTATAACTATAATAAAAGGGTATTTTCTTTTACAACATAGAGAGAATATGACCACCAAATAAAATTAGGTATTTTGTATTCATTTTAGTAACTTCTAGCATTTCCATGCAGTCAACAATTGACTACCTGAAAAATGCCTGAATTCAAAGTCGCATACCCTAAAGGCCATGCCAATAACTTCCGGGTCAGGCCCCAGGTCAAATTTGACCACATTTATTACAATACTTTTTATGCATAAAATAGAGATTTGATAAAAGTTTGAATTTTTATGAAATTTTTTGATTATATTGCACAAAAGTTTGAATCTCGTACCTTTTATAAATTATTTAAATATTTTGTTACTAGAATATCTCTAATGACTGTGTAAAATATTTAATCCAATATAAATGAAGAATGAATTAAATCATAAATTTAACCTATTAATAGGCCAGAGTTTTGACTACAGTGTAATAATGGCCATAGAGATAGCGAACTAGAACACCAAGACATGCTCAAGTTTAGAGGGAAAATGTTGAGGTTAGCTTTTGTGCTTATTGCCAGTCTTAGCATGGCCATCGCTGCAGAGGGTGAACATTCTTCACCACCACAAACAATGGCTCTTGAGTCTCAATCCTTTGGTCTCTTTCACTCAGGGCCTTCTTTTGGTCCACCACACTACGAGCAGCCACCGCCGCAGACGATTGCTACAAAGAGGACCAGTGAGTACTCTATCTGTACCTAATACACCACCAATTGAGGGTCCTAGATCTCAATCTTTAGGGTTGTCTCGCTCTGGGCCTTCTATTCCTCGTCCACCACCATCAAAGATTAGATTTGGAGTACTACCTGAAGGACAATCAGTCCCTCCATCTGGACCATCACATGGTCCACCAAACCTATGATGATCCTCCACCATCAAATGGTAAATAAGTGATTCAAGTGCAGAAAGCTATGATGTAAGAACAAAAGTAAAAATAGAGAAAGAAGAAAAGATGAAAGATTGTAATAATCACAAAATACAGTCTTGTTGCTTATCTTTTGAAATAATATTAGCTTGCTTCTTTATCTCTCTCTCTCACATATAGACACACGTAAGTATTTGAGATACATATATAGTATCACATACCCTGATACCAAATGTCAAGCTTTCCAGGTTCTGTGTTTAGTATGATAAAAGCAGTTCCAAATTAAGCTTTTTGGACAAATTACTTCTTTTCCCAAACCAACCACAATTGTCAATTGGATGCCATGCATCAAGGATTGAAATCTCAGTTGGGAGTTTCAGCTTTTTGGGAAGAATTAAACAATCCTCTATAAAAATCTCAAAGGTTTAGCCTAGTGATAAAGATGCAATATGTTCATTCAAACTAGCTAATATGTTTAGATCATGAGGTCAGCAACCAGAGAAACTTTTTTCCCGAATGCACTAGGAATGTAAGAGGTATGCCTTTAAGATTACTTGGATAGTCTTAGTATGCAAAAACTAACTTGAGGATATCATTACCGTTAAAACCAAAAAAATAGTCATCTATAACTTACATATCTTGCAAGGACCCTTTAAACCTATAGATTTATCTATAAATTGTTTCCGATGTTAATGCCATATCCACATAAAGTTCTTTCTATAATTTCAATCATACATATAATTTTAAGGGAATTAAGCAGGAAATCAATATGCATGTATGATATATTGATGAAGTAAATGCACATGGATAAAGATTTATAAGTTTTTGAAATTATATTTCTTAATGCATGCTCTCATTAGATGTCCAAATGCACTTTACTCTTTAAATTCCCTCACATCATAGGATTGGATCCTGCTTTTTGACTACTGTGGTCAAATCTATATATATGTATATTTCATAATAAATGTGGATACTTGAATTCTCAAGTATTTCACATTTTTCAGATATTGGCAATCTAAACAATCATTTTAAGATACAACGTATAATATATGATGGTTTGAGAATGCGAATCTAGATATTTTAGAGTTAAGAGTGCATTTTAGAGAGATAAGTATGTATGTATATATATATATAGGCTCAGTCTACAATACCAATGCCTCAAAATGAGTACCGGTACAAAGGGCAATAAATGGTTGAGATTAAGTCATATGTATGTTTCAAATTTGATGACTTAATATTAACTATAAATGATTAATTATATTTTAGCTCAAAAAAATTTATATATTTACATTTGTTACCCACTAACTAAAAACATAGTTTTTTCACTTCTCCTCTATCATTCCCATGACCATACCCACCACCCTGTTCCTCCCCATAGCTTGGCTTCCGACTATAACCAGATCCAAATCCACCTTCTCCATCCGAGGGCCGAAAGGCCGGTGCAAGCTGAGGCTTGGGACGAGCAATGTGACTGTGTCCTCCCTTTGCCTTCAAAGGAACCCGTTTTGTTCACGATTCCCTTTCCTCTCTGCAAATCCACAATGTCCATCAGCAAAGTAGACCATGCTCTTCCCTACGACACCCATGACCTCTATGACGTCACCTTCTACACCCATACCATCCATACATTGCTCACCAATGACCCTTCCATGGTCGATTCCTGGCTCTCCGACATCAACACCCACCAATCCACAGCTGCCGCCGGTGGCCCCCTAATCGTTGGCCTCGACGTAGAGTGGCGACCCAATTTCCAGCACAACATGCAGAACCTAGTGGCCATCTTCCAGATCTGTCACTCCCCAAACATCCCCAAATCGTCATAGGTGAGAAGAACTCTCACTTGGCTTCACCAAGCCCAATTAAATGACCCAAAAAAAAAATTAGGGTCAAACTATAATTTAACAAAAATATTAAAGTACTATGTTATTATTAAAAAGACCAAAAGCCCAAGTTGTCCATTAGACTATCACAGCCATTTATTAGACCAAGTGGATGATTGAATAGTGATTAAGTGACCTTTGTACCGGTATCCATTTTGAGGCATTGGTATTGTAGACTCAGTATATATATATATATATTAAAATTTTGATAAAATTTATGCATCTAAAAGAGGTTCTATAGATTTTTTTAAAGGATTTGGATCTAAAGTAAGGATGCATTTTAGAGAGTAAAATATACTTGAATAGCTATTAATGAGAGAATTAGATGTGGATTTTCAAAATTCTACAAATTCTCATTTAAATGCGTACACTTTATCAAAATTTTAATCGTAGATGAAAAGCATCAACAAATATTTGATTTAGTACACCATAATGCACTTTGTATAGAAAAAGTCCATGATGTTGAGAATGTTGGACTGTTTGGAGTTGGATCCGAACCAAATGTGTGCTCATGTTGTCTTGACCCAGAGACCCATAATTGATTGTGATGACCCAGTCATTAATTAATTGATTAGTTTCAAATCATATATTATCTGATTCTGGGAGAGAATTTTATGTAAGTGGTTGGTTTCCCATATCTTGTTTTTCAAACTGGAGGTTGTAAAACAACCACATGAGATTAGTTTCAGCAGTTGGGAAAAGCTAAAACAAAGAGAGAGAGCTCCAAGGGTTTGGAATTGAGGCTATGGATCAAGACCCAAGCTTTGGAGTGATTTACCCTGCAAAAGATCCAAGGAATTTTGGGGTATGTATAAGTGCTTTATTTTCTGTAATTAACCATTGATTCATTATAAATTAAACAAAAAAGCATTTGGACAATTTTCTGGCATCCCAAAATTAGGACCACCTAGATACCTAGATATAGATAACAATCAAGAAAGGAAATAATGGATTTGAGACTTTCACTCATCTTATATTTACAAGAGTGCATTACACAAATATTCGGAACTGCGCGTAAACAACTGGCTTCATCTGAGTTCAAGTAACAACTATTACAATTTCTAAGGAAATTGCTGAGTACAAAGTAAAAAAGGCACAGAAGAGGAAGAAGAAGAAAACTATAGTACCAAAAGGTAAAGGATGCAATTTTAGAACACCAACAGTTCATTAGACAATATTAGAGGTAAAAAAAAAAAAAAAACATACTTATTCTAACAGCATAGAATAAGTACTTAGGAATTAGGATAGTATTAAAGCGGAAAAGCTAATTTGGACTGAGCGTGCATTCAGCAATTTTCTCCCAGGATTTCAGAGTTTTGTCCTCAGTGTCTGTTTTGTATAACGCAAGGTGATTTATCTGAAAGCTCAACCCACTGAGACTATCATCAAGAGCATTAGCTCTCTCTTGAGCCTTTTTCTTCTCATCATCAGTCAAGTCTTGATAAAGAAGGCTCAAATGTGGCATGTAAGCTGCAATAAACAAGATATCCATTAGTAAACACGAAGACGTAAAAACCAATTTTTATGAATCTTCTACCCTGCTGTCCCTGCTCCCTCTATCTTTGCTCTCCCTCTATGTTTCTGCTATTACTTCGGAAATCAATGACAGAGGTAAGCTAAAGAGGATCTCTCATTTTCTCATTTTCCACTTATTTTCTTATCACCTTCCAGTTGTGAGAACTAAACTCCGAAAATGCCATTCAGTCAGTCACAAATAAATCAAGTCACTTGAGAGGCGATTATCATTTTTTGGATAAAGACAATGTCTCATCTCATCTAGAGCTTACTAATACCCCAATTTGGAAACTACTCGGATTGCTGAAAACCTTGGATTTACGTCCAGAGAGCAAGAAGGTTTTAATTCTAGGGAAATGGAGTTCAAATAATCTTAACTCATGTAGGAAACAGTTAGCCAGCAGAATAACGATTTCTGCTGAATTTTTGGTTTACAAAGGGATGTAGAAGGCCACTTGTAGGAAAGAATATTTTGATGAAATGAAAATTTTCTGACCAATATACCAGTATTGAAGAATTATCTTGTTCAGAAATCTAACTGACTTCTTTACTAGCATTCCTCTTACACTACACATTCTGCAGTTTGCAGTTTATGCACCTAGTTCTTCCATGAGAAGGAGGTTCCATAACATCAAATGTCCTTTCCAAGCTTTTCGTTTTCCTAGACAGATATTAAAATCCATGATAATAGTAACATCTGTAGCAACTAAAACATGTAGAATAAATATGTGGAGAAAACTTCATCTCAATTTTCAATGGCAAATATCAACTTTGAGGTCTGATGTAGCACAACTTACAAGCACTGCCTTTTATCAATCCAAAAATCTATTAACATCAAAGGGTGCTCTCAACCAGGTTTTCTTTTTCAGTTAAGCTACATAATGGTAATAATATCCAAATGGTTCTACTGTTCTAAATATACTTTCAAACACCAAATAGGAAAAACTTCTGCAACAAATCAGGGTATGTAACTTACGAGTTGCCCTCACGTAGCCAAAATGGTTGCAGGAGTGATCACTAGTTTCCACTACCTGAAAAAAGTTTTAGAAAAATAGTTCATACTCCAGAATGCAGAGCAGAAATAAGAATAAACGGAATGGCTAAATATGATCATCGCTCTAGTCAAGATTCTTGAGAAGAAAATAAATCTAATAAAAACCCCTTGATTCAGCAGATGACAAAATAAAACAAGAAGAGTGATTCACCACACAGGTTGTCATCCACTTAAGTGACATAAACCATTATCTATGTTAAAAGGTAGAAGAACTCCCAAGACCAGCATAATCAGTTCCAATATGCTATGCTGTTGTGTGCCTGAAGATACTTCTCATTCTAACCATAATACAATCACTAAACACATAATTGCCAATAAAGGAGCAAAATAGTATAAGCACTTATTAAACTCCATAGGCCTCAACAATTATCTAAGTAAAGTGAACTGAATAACATATTTTTAATGCCCCCTTCAATTCCTGAGCTGGGAACATAAAGTAGTGATGGAAAATCAAGCTAATTTGGCTAAAAAATTATTCCGGAATCAATTCTCTACTTACTGCCTCCAACAGTGCAAACCACTACTCAAAGTCAATTCTTGGAGAAGCAACTATAGGCAGTTTCTCCAAGAATTAATTTTCACCTTTTCAATTCTTTCTAGACTCAAGTCTCTCTATAAGCATCAATTATTGGAGAATCTAACCCAGACACAATTTGGTAGCAAAATTTTTCTACATAATAATAATAATAATGCATAGAAAAAGCTTGAAGATAAATCAAACATCTAAGATTCAATCATCAAATTAATAAAATATCACTAGAAACATGCTACTGATTTCTACAACTTAATGACTAAATGCATTTCCCAGGACACAGAAAAATTACAATTCCATTATATCTATTTCTCCTGCAACAAGAACACAATTGCCAGTACGGAATTTACTGAAATTAATAGTTAAATTGAAAAAAAATATTAAAGATTACCTCTGTGGTAGGATGAATCAGAAGGTAAACACACTGATAGAAGAAAGTCCCAGTAGCCACACGATCAACGGTGGCATTATAAGCCTTGAGACCGTCACACGCCGACCGGAATTTGTTCACAGCATCATCGGCGGTCAAGCTGATGGCCCCCACGACAGTGATGTGGGGTTCGAATTCAGGCCCACCGAACTCTGAGCTGAGGCCACTCATCAGCTTCTTCACCCTTGCACCCACGTCTTCCGGTGGAATCGCCCACACCGAAAACACATCCTTCTTCACCTGAGGATCANGGGTTCTAAAAAATCTTTTGGACTTTTCAATTTGGGCAATTATTCTTTTCTGTGGTGTGATTCATCATTCATCAGATAAATGAGTGCCTGTGTAAATTTTATTTTGGAGTAGTCTATGATATTCATTTGTTATCTGCATATTTTAGGTTGTTCAAGGTGATAGGGGAGGTAATAGTATTGCTGAAAGGCCAAGAGATGGGAAAGAGGGCGAATGGGAGATGGAGGGAGCCAGCCACGGATATATGGGGGGAGACGGGAGCACTGGCTTCACTTTTTAAAATCTGTTACCAAATTGCTTTAGTAATTTTTGAGAGCCCCACTTTTCTAGTTTGGCTTTATTTTTGGATTCGTCCAGGGAGGGAGCAGTTCAGCGGGAGAATGAGAGGCGGTTGCCACCTTTTCTGGGTAGAATGGAGGTGGCGCTGGAGATGGCGTTCCCTAAAGAACACAGGAAGAAAATTGAGGAGGAACTGCACCCTTTCTTTTTGAAGCCATGTGATTGGCAAGTGCCAGTTTCTTAGCTGATGCTCACAGATGGATAGAAAGGGGTATTCTGCAAAAAAATTCCCAGGAAAATTAAGTGATAACCAAACATGGGAATATCAATTTTTCTAGTAATCATATTCCTAGTAATCCTATTCCCATAAAAGTAAGAATTCCTAGGCAAATGTATAGCTGGTACCAAACACCACCTAACAGAGATGGGTGAGCATTGGTTCGCCGGAATGTGAAGGGTGAAATTGGGGAAATGTGGTGGCATCTTGGGAAAGAAGATTGGCAGATGCAGGGTATATACCGTGACATGTGAAAGCGCCAAGTGGTCATAATGCTTCTCCTTTCCTGTTTCTTATAAAGGAAACAAACAAACAAATAAACAACATTAATAAAATAAAATGGTAGATTAGGTTGACAATGTAGATTAATTAGTCACAAAGTTCTCTTTGAAAGAAGAGAATCTTGTGTTCTAGATTTTTTTGATTAATTTCAACTAGGATGGGCACGGGCAGGAACGTTCTGGGATTTGGCCTATCTCGATCATGTCTTGAGTAGGGACTTGGCCTTCATCCCGTCTTATACCTAGTCAAGATCGGGACGAGCTGGAACCGTCCTAAATTTTTTTTAGCTTATCGTGGTTCCATCTTGGATTTCTAGTTCAAGTTCTGATCCCTAATCTTGAAAGTGTCTCGTCTCGAAGCTGCCCGAAATCATCAGACCTGGACAAACCATCGGGTCTTGTCCACCCCTAATTTCAACCAGGTTCTAGAATCAGTAGAAGAAATAAAAAAAGTGTTAAAAGGTAATTATTTTTCATGTTTCTTCTGCAATTGTTTATCAGTTCAATGGTAAATAACTCTAATCTACTAAAAAGAAAAATCTGACTTCGCATGACTCTAATCTTGTGACTACATAATGTATCGAACTTGGCTTGGCCCATCAAAACAAAAATAATAAGGGTCTGTTTGTTTGTTTTCTTGGAGTCGGGATTTTCACTGTTGGTATATATATATATATATATATGCTGTTTGTTTCTGCTTCTATGTCCTTGTGCTGTTTGGTTTTCAGAAGATCACGTTTTTCTTTTTGTTATTGAAACATTGTCGCATATCACAAGTTGCCTTGAGGTTTAGAAAGTTAAGTTTTATCTGGCTTGGTATGAAATGGAGCTTTCAACGCTAGAGATTGACTGCTCTCAACCTTCAAGTTTATTTGAATTGCATGGATCAATATCACCTCACATTTGCAACCTGACATTTCTTAGGTTCAACCTCTGGAATCCAGAACAACAAACAGCTTATATGGTGAATTTTCACAGAAATAGGCCTTATGTGCTTCTTGGAAGGATGGTTTAACTTAGAAACACAAACATATAAGCAATAAAATCAAGTAGCTATTGCCTATTGGGGGGTGTATATTTGGTTCTGTGGCATTTTCCTTATCATATCATTTTCCTTAAAAACAAATCAAACCAAAATGTATGTCTTTGATTCTCTGGCATGCTAACAGATTCGATATGTCAAGCACTTGGCTCGGTTTTCGTCTTCTTTTTAAATAAATAACTTATCTTCTACAGGTAAGTTGGGCTGTAAAGTGGCCTCTTTTGACCTTTGTGAAGAAAACACAGGACCAAGCCCTGCTATTGGGTGCAGAAAAAAAGTGTTTCAAGTTTCCTCAAGCACCTAACTTTATTGATAACTTCTCAAATTATGTGAATTTTTTTGAAAAAAGGAAGTGATACTTTGGGTAGTTTTTCAAGCCGTGAGATTAGGTGCAGAAACCAGAAAAGCCTTTGATTGTTCTTGTTAGTGTTCGTCCAAGTCTTGTAGTCCAAATCCCACTTATTTTCCAACCAGTTTATATATTCTAATGATCAATTTTTCAACTTCATCAACTTTATTGGCGTTTAACATAAAAGGAACACCTTATTTACAGAACAGATGAAGAAGAAAGCAATTACGTACGGTATGATGGTGTTAATAAAAAGTATTTACAATAATAATAATAATTTATCAACTTCAACAGTTTGTATGTAAGGAAAGAGGTGGAGAACCTTGTGTGATTTGAAATAGAAATGATTCTATTTCACTATGGGTTTGTTTGTTTCTACGGAATTTTATTTTTTAATAGAAAAATAAGTTCTCATTTAGATAGTTACTTATCTAATATAGTGACATTCCGGGAATTGCTTCAAAACATAAACTAAATTATTATATTGTTTACCTGCACTTTTTTCTTTTAACTTCCAACAATAATACTGATACATCGCGGAAGTAGATATCAGACAGATTGCTGAGCAGCTCCGTGTGCTGTGTAGCAGTTCCACAAGGAATCTGCATTACATTACTCGAAAGCCTTACATTAAAGAATTGGGGAATGACTATTCTTCATATCACCGTCCAAATGTGCTATCTAAGTTGCAGGGTATTTATTTCTTCGGCTAAAGAACACTAAACCGTCCAATTCCACAATAAGAGAACCCCAAGTTTCTTACTGCAGTGAGCATAGGGTAAATTTTGGAGGTTACTGTAAATCATTTTGCACATTTGACAAACCTTAAAAAAAAAAAAAAAAAAAGGTTAAAAATGAAACACAGCTTATTTTTTATTTTTTTTTTATTATTATTTTTTAAATCTTCCACCAATGCTCGGAATCACAAGTTTTAATACATACAAGTTTACTGTTGTACAGAGTTTTTATTGCTAGTGTAACAATTTTTTTTGGGGCTCTCCTACTGCAAGTAACACACAAGACACTAGAGCACACAAACAGACCTACAATTAATAATTCTGCATACCACAGAGAAAATTGGAAGCAAGAGACCAACTTCTACCACTTGTATAGGTTTTTGTTCCATTACCTGATCCAAATCCTCCAGCTCTTCTAGTCTGCTCAAAAGATGGAAGTGCCCAACCTCCCCACATCTGGATCGCTACTGCCGGAACCTACATGAACATCATGCTCAAAATCAATTCTGGCATTTTTATTTATTTATTAAAGAATACATGTTGAGGTCATTTCTGAAGAGTTCCCACTTACAAGGAAAGAAGCATACTAAAAGAGATAAAAATTCGAGAAAAATCAGCAAAAGTTAGACAGACATACTTTATTGTGCAAAAAGGTTAAACAAACAAAAAGTGAATACATCAGATTTGCTTTGCACCCCAGTTTATGAGGAATAAACAGTAAGCCGTCTCTACTGATCTCCTAAAGTTAGAAACTTGTGCAAGTGAACAAATCAGTGGCAGATGACAACTGTCATTGGCTAAAGAGGCCCAAAATCAGACAATCTCCATTGTCCTTGTGCAACCTTTATCATTTTCTCATTTAAGGAATCAGAATTTAGTATACAGACAGTTATGCCATTTTGATGTTAAATATGATTTGTAATTCCATCACCTAATTGTACAAGTTCATCAATCCAATATCCCTATTACACAGCACCACAATTTGCAACAAGAAGAATAAATTCAAATTAAAATATCGTGATTCAAGCCATATATGACACAATATGAATAAAGAACCACAGAAACAAATAACAAGGGTACACAAAGCATAATTTTCTGAATCCAGCTACTCTTTATGAGATGAAATCAACTAGTTAACACATACACACACATAACAAAATTAGATAAAGCATAATTTTTCTCAAGCCAGCTTGTCTCAGAAAGTCTCCAAACTTGCACCAAGACTTCTAATTAATGAAGTTTGAGCTAAAATGCTTGGCTGAACTCATCTCGAGTATGGAAAGCAGACAAAATGAAACAAAAGAAAGGAAGCTTACATTCATTCCCATGCACATCATATCCATCCTTTCAGCCTGGCAACTGCCCTGTACTATTACCTTTCCATGCTGCCTCAAAGCCAGAAAGCTCATCTGAAATATTGAAAAATAATATTAAAAAAAGCTAGATCAATATTTAGAAAAAAATGAAAAGCCAAGTTCTTCAACTCACTATAATGTCAAACAGATAATCATGGAAGGCAACAGGAACAAACCTTCATTAAGATTATGCAATGTCTACATTGAATCAACCTTGCCATCTGAATTAAGCCTCCTTGTAAGTGAATGACCCTACATAAGTGATGCACAATCTCAATTTCTACAGATAAAGAAAAATAGTTCATTCCTTTCATACCAATAAAGAAGACAGCAACAGGACAAAAACTTAAGAAACTGTATTATGTCATCAATGGAAATACTATATTGCTTTTGGTTTTCCTGATTAAAAGAAGAAGAAGAAGAAGAAAGTCCCATAATACAATTACAGGACTTCCTTCAAGTTTACCTAACGCCTTATTTGTTTAAGCAAACTCTTTAAAACCTATATGAACATCTAGTACATTATTACTGCAGCTGGGCATGCTAAGACCAATATGATATACACCTTATCAAGGATTCCCCTGGAGATCCTATGAGTTGCCTGGCCTGTTGTCTTATCAGCTTCTTTGCTTTCCTCTGGTACTGCCTGATCACAATGATAATGTCAGTGCCAAAAGAATCCTCAATAACAAATCAACAATGAGAGCAAGTTACATACCCCATCAGCACCTATCCTTCTGGATCTTGAAGAAGAATAATATGTTCCATCTACACCACTATATGTCACTCTGCTTGTCTGAAAAGAAAATTTACCAGCCTTTGTGGGTTCAACGTTGTAACGGTCATTCCTGCAAGTCACATTCTTGTTCTTCCTCTCTGCTAAATAGAAATCAAAGCAGTATATCAATTAGCAAAGAAAATAATATACTCTACATAAAAACCTTGTAAAATAGTAGAAAAACACAGAAATCAGTTACCATCATCATCATCCGGATGCTCAACAGATGGCCCAGTGTCCATGGCTCATCCAGAACTCTTCTGATTGAAATCTTCCCTCTCCCCAGCTTCAGGTAAATTATTACCTCCCTCATCATCAGAGTCTAATTCTTCTATAAGTATTCCCTTTTCTTTGCTTGTCTTCTGCATATAACTGGATGCGGAACTTGGACCAAAAATGCTACCGAATGGTCGAGTGAAAAAGGAATCATCAAATGGATCCCTGCCTCCAAAAAGGCCTGGCATCATACTTCTATGGAATCCAAAGCCATCAAAATCTCCAAACTTACTAAATGCATTGCTTGATTCAAAACTATTATCTCTACCTTCTCTACCCCTTTGCATTTTCACTGTCTAGTCTCTTCACAAAGGAAAAACTAATGTAAGAAAAAAAAAATATATTCACATAAACTTCGCAATCAAACATTCATAGCTTCTTTGTACAGACCACAGACAACTACAAAGAGAGATGAGTGGGGTAGTTTTCTTCTCATATGCCTGCTCACAAAGCAAGGAAAGTTCCATCAGTATATACTTCGCATAAACTATCCTTCCCATCTCCTGTTTAGATTCTCATCACAACCTTCACTACCAGTTTACAATATGTTAATGTGAATACAGAACAGTTTCTTTAGGATAAAGATAGCAAAAGCTTAAGGGAGCTTCTGTCCACAATGAAAGGAACAAAAGCAAGTATAGTGAAAACAGTTTATTTATTTATAGTCTGATGCAATAATGTTGCGTTTTATTATTTATAGTCTGATGCTTTATTCTTCTATGCTGTTTTATCTTTAAGATATCTGTATTAACTATACAATATGTGTTGTGCTTCTTAATTTTTTATTACTTCTTCAGTTGCAATGCCTTCCACACATTTGTAACGCTTAAGAGGGACTGATTATGGTGTGATTTAGAAAGGTACGAACTGGTGTCATTGTTTCATTTTTCAGAAAGTGCAATAATTCTATTTTTAGAAAAGTTACATATATTTGTAAAAGTTTAGGTGTTTTCCATTTTCTTTTAAGCTGATGATGAATTATTACACTACAGTCACATTTTCCATTTTGTACATAATGATGAATTATTACACTACAGTCACATTCTTAGGCCCCTTCTTTCTTATATTTATGTTTTAATACCCCTTTCCATCTTTCTTCTAATTTTTCTGCCCAATCTTTTGTCCCGTAACTACTACTTCAATTATTCTTTATTTGACAAAAAACCTTAATACACTCTTCAGATTTATTCACTAAAAACACACATATAGATAGACATTTATTTATGTTCAGGGAAAAGGTGCCCTTAGTTTCATCTCAGTGTTCTCAATGTCAATGACGAAACCTTTGCCATGTTGCTTCCAATAGTCTGCCAATGGGTTAATCCACTCTGGTTCTGCAATCTCCACCCTTGATTTCCTGATATCCTCTGTGGTAATGCTGTACTTGACATCCCTCTTGTGCACCAGCTCTGGCCTCACCAGCCCAGGGATCACTGCCTGTGGAGACATCATCAGGGCTGGTGCACCCAGTGGAAGCCTATCCCCTGTTTTCTTGTAGTAATTTCACAAAAACGTTCGCACATGAGAATCCAAACCATCCCTTGGATTCACTTCACACAGTACAATCTGACCATACACGTGGCTTTAATTGCAAGAAAATACAAATCCCAAACAAAAATATGAAGACACAAGTGTGCTNAATGGGTTAATCCACTCTGGTTCTGCAATCTCCACCCTTGATTTCCTGATATCCTCTGTGGTAATGCTGTACTTGACATCCCTCTTGCGCACCAGCTCTGGCCTCACCAGCCCAGGGATCACTGCCTGTGGAGACATCATCAGGGCTGGTGCACCCAGTGGAAGCCTATCCCCTGTTTTCTTGGAGTAATTTCACAAAAACGTTCGCACATGAGAATCCAAACCATCCCTTAGATTCACTTCACACAGCACAATCTGACCATACACGTGGCTTTAATTGCAAGAAAATACAAATCCCAAACAAAAATATGAAGACACAAGTGCTTGCTACCTCAAACTTCTGAAAATGATAAATCTTGATGACGACAATCTAAATTTGAAATTTAAAAGTGAGATATAATTAATTCTACTACAGTGCAATATATATATATATATATATATATATCATTAATCTAATTTTTTTCTTGACAAAATTTTGAATTAATTATGTCATTAATCTTACTTTTTTCCAGACAAAATTTTGAATTTTGTCATTTTTATAGAAGAAAATGGGCATTTAAATGTCAATTTGGGTAACTAACAAACTTGACAACTATATGGGTTCGACCTCCTACAAACTACCCCAAAGCACACCTAATCTTGAGTTCAAAGAGTTTAATATTAACAGAAGTTTGAATGAATCCAATCAAGATCATGCCAATTTTACTGGTGTGAGATTGTGTAAAGATAACTACTTCACATAAGGCTTACTCTTAAATTTTATAGAAAAAAAAAGTTTTTTGTTAAGAGCTTCCATACCTCTATCAACCTGCCATGTACACCAGAATTTGCCATAAGTTTTTGCAAGACTTTCAAGCTCTGGCATCCCAACCATCTCAGGAACTCTGGGATGCACCCACATGCCTGATTTGATCTGCACCATGAGATATTTTTATTACTATTTGTTTCCCATCAAAATAGAATTCAACCAAAAGCATAAGCTATAAAATCTATTTTATGAACCTCATAAGCATGAGAATGCCAGAGCTTCTGCTCCTCCGGAGGCAGAGTTTCAAAAAGCTTATGAGAAATAATGTACTCCACACCTACAAGCCCACAAAAATTACCAAAGCACCCACATAAAAAATACACCAAAAAGAGAGTTGAAAGAGGGTGGTAATAATAGTAACCGAGGAGATGGGCGTCTTTCTCGTCGGAATCGTAGACAGGACACTGGAGGAAATCCTCGTTGAGACGGTGGCAGTAGTGGTGAGTCTCAATCTGGCGAGACATGTCGTGGCTGTAGATGGCGAAGCTGCAGGCGTGCTGGCTCATCTGCTTGATGGGTTTCAGTGACTGCACCATCTGGGCACCCTTGTCGATCACGTGCTGCCGTGCTGTCATGGGTTCTCCAGGTGTCCGTTCGGGCCCCTTCGCCGGAGTTGGACCCGGTGATTTGTCGGTTGAAGCCATTGCCAACAACCTCTCCTTCTCTCTCTCTCTTGTTTTGTGTGTGTGAACTGAGAGTAGAAGTGAGGTTGGCTGGCTTATAGAGAGAGAGGAGAAGATGGGAAGGGAACGTGGATGACTGTTTGGGTCCCACGTATACATGCAGAGGGTGGTTACGTGGCTGATAATGTAGGTCTGTGTTGCCAGTTGGTGAGAGCAAAGAGACACCTGGGAGGTGTTGAGGGCTAATAGATATCTCCTTGGACGTTTTCTTTCTTTCCTTAATTTTTTTTTCCCTCTCCTTCGTTTTGGTGCTTAGAATGTTCTGTTTTTATGTTGGGTTATGCAGGTGTTACGAGAGTTCTTCTATAGAGAAAAAAGTCAAGGATTTATAATCAGGATGAACCTCCTAAATAAAAACCATATTTGCTAAAGATATAAGTATTCAAAAACATGTTTGAGTAACCTTCTAAAAGTTTAAGCTTTTTATCATATATATTCTTTTTACATAATATCAACATCCGTTTAATTCTTGCTTGCAATATGCACTTTGTTAATAAATTGAATAATCAGTATATATTTTTCAAAAGTGATCGATCTTTATCATCCCATTTTTTAATTATATAATTAAATTTCAATACAAAATCAGTTGTGGACATATGCTTTATTTTGCATACTTGACATTTCAATCTCAATCACTATTGCGTGAAGGAGCATGCTAGAAATATAAGAATTTTTTATGTTGTATATCGATGATAAAGTTTAAAGTTTATACAAATGATTTAATTTATAAAATAAAACTTAATTAAAAAACAAAACTTGATTAAATTTTTTTAAGCATTGATGATACTATTCTCTTATTAAAATATTATATATATATATATAATAATTTTACAGCTCAACAGTCATCTTACCTTTTTATTAATATTCCTTAAAATTGCATCTTCACCCACATTCACTTTCTCTCTCACCCATGGTGACGAAGACGTCCTTCTCTCCCCCTGCAACAATGGCAGCCACCGAATGACCAAGCTCGGGACGATGCATCACGTTGACTATGCTCTTGAACCCAAGAATGTGCAGGGCTTCATCCAAATCTCCCTCACCGATTACGCCTAGCAAAGCGGTATTGATCTCATACAAATCGACCCCAGCAAACCCTTGATTGAACAGGGCCTTTTTGATTGTGTTATTCACAAACTCTACAACGATGACTGGAAGAAACAATTGGATGGATTTTTAGCAAAACACCCCAAATGTGGCCATAATAAATCGACTTGATTGAGTGGCTTCACAATTGAGTATCAATGCTGGAAGTGGTGATCCATTTGCAGATTCCTCTGGAAAATGAAACTATTAGGATTCCAGAACAAGTGGCTGTCACTGTTGTAGAGGAAGGGAAGGATGTCCTCGTCGCCGTGGGTGGGTGGGTGAGAGAGAGAGTGAGTATGGGTGTATATGCAATTTTGAAGAATATTAATAAAAAGTGAAGTGGCTCCTGAGCTATAAAAATAATATACATGTAATAAACACTTAATAAAAATTATTTTAATGATGGTGTAAGTAATATTAAATAGTTTTTGTATGATTAACTTTTAAAAAATATGATAAAAAGTGATTAAACTATAGAGTAATTATTTAGAATCAATCATAATCGTCTATTTTATATTCTTATAATTTTTATATAAAAAATATATTTTAAAATTTAATAAACATCTTATTATTAAACTCATCAATTCGTTTTCAATTTGAACCCAAGATTTTTATTATAGTTTGTAGCTTTCAACTATATCAAGATAACTTATGAAGCATATGGATATCTTTGATACTATAAATTCCAACAAATGAATAAAAGAGCTGTCCACACTCCACACCACTATTTTGTCAACAAACATAAACAAAGGATACAATCTCCTATTTCACTTATTACATTTGATTATATTAGACATTCTTCTCCCCTACATTTCACTCCTTGTAATTATCCTGTGACAGCAGCACCTTGAGATCTGTACTTATACCTCCTTGACACTAACAGATATATAAAGAAGTTGATTAAACTAACTGCAGAAAGAAACCAGAAGAAGAGGTTCAAATGGTTCCTATTAATATTGTTCCCTGCTAACCAGCCTCCACTTGTTGTATTCTTGGAGGCAGCATTCACAATCTTTACCACTATAGTACTCATAAAATATCCAAGAGCCATAGAGCACCAAAGGAAGCATGTAGATGTAGATTTAAGCTCTTTTGGAGCCTCTGAATAGAAAAACTCAAGAAGGCCCACATAGGTAAACATGTCAGCAATGCCAAATATGAAGTATTGAAAAGAAAGCCAGAATGTGGATATAGGCAAAGGCTGAAGTACAGGTATAGCATCAAGCATGTTGTTGTCTCTAGCCACTCCTTTTCTTTTCACTTCTACTATTGCAGCCACAGCCATGGATAGGGAAGAGAGTACTAGGCCAACTCCTATTCGCTGCAAGTAGGTAATGCCGGTAGGAATCCCGGTAAATTTACGCAGAATAGGCACAGCAATTCGATCATAGACGGGGATGATGATGATTAAGAATCCAATTGGGAGGATTGGGAGAGATGCAGGTGGAATGTCAAAAGAATTGCCGACGCTGGTGTCCATGGTGAACCCTTGTTGGATTGAGAAGGTTTGGAGCTGAGCTAGGCAAAGTGTCATGATTATTGTGCATAAAAATATTGGGAACATGCCTAGAATGATTTTAGCATTTTCTACTTGTGTAACTCTGCAAAGTTTCCATGGGCTTGGAGCCTTTAGTGTCTCAATTTGCATCGTAGATGTTGTTTGGATGGCTGCTTTGTCCAAGAATCTATAAAAAGGAAAATGAGTGAAATAACTAATGTTGGAATGTCTACTTTCTCTCTGTTCCATTCCAATTCCATAATATTTTCATTTCATGTACTAAACGTGACATTAGCATTTGGTATGTATTGTTTAGTTTTGGAGACAAGATTGGAATCAAACCTGTAGACGTCTCTATGAGGTAGAAATTCTGTTCCTATAGCTGCTTCCTTGTCCTTCTCAATCTCATACAATTTTGCAGGATCCTCAGGAAGAGTAAGATTTCTGTTTCGAAGAGCAGCGACATAGACCTAGAAAATACATTACAAAATCAGAAGAAGCAGATAGGTCTATGCATTTGGACACTAATAAATTTGACTACAATAGGCTTAGAGATAATATATTCATAATGACTAATGGTTATTAAAGAAAATTACAGCTTATAAATGGTTAAAATGTTAGCTAATTCGATGCGTGTTTGAAGTATTTCTTAAATAGAAGTGAAACAAGTTTATTGGAAAAGAAATAACTTGCAAATCCTATTATAAATGGTAGGGTTTATAAATCATCTTCTATTGCATATAAAATGATGTCGAAATAAATTGAATTCTTAAATTAAATATGATTGAAAATAAATTAAGAAATTCATTTACAAAATTGAAATAATGAAGTTCCTAAAAAGGTATTTCTATTGACAAAAAAAAAAGGGTTTTCTTACCTGTATGATCTCAATGATAGCACTTGTGCCCTGAGCAACATGAATTCTGTATAGTGGCAAACCTGAGGCAAAGATTATGACAGCGAAAAGGATAGCGATGCTGGAGATCCCAAAGCCCAGATCCCATCCTTTTTTGTCTTCTATCCACACAATCGCCGTTGTGCTAACTGCAGCACCTAGGCAAACTGCTAACAACAGAAGGTTGAAGAAGGTGGACATTTGTTTTGCTTCTTTGGGATCTTTGTCATCAAATTGGTCTGCACCATGTGATGGTACTGTAGCTTTGACTCCTGCACTGCCAAAGGCCAACAGGTAGAGGGCTATGAAGAGAAGGGCTGCATTGCTTCCACTAACTTCTTCACACTTAGCAGTTGGGTCAAAGACGTTGCAAAAGGGTGGCTTGAGGTTACGGTAGTGTGCTTGGACTGTAAGCAATACAAATCCCTACAAGACAGTAAAACGAAACCCCATATATTCATTACCAATGAGGCAAAATTATATTTAGCCAGGATTGGTTAAATTTATTGATTAGATAGTTGTGCTCAAAAATGATTTCATATAAGCACCATTAGAGATTACATTCATATTTGATTTATATGTCTCATAGTGAAACGACAGAAATGTTTTTGAGCTATATATGTGATTATTGTATTTAATATATATTTATCATGTTCAATAATTACATACTAAACGAAATCACCACATATTTTACACATAATGCCTTATGCACTACATGTTTATTTTCCCAAATAGTTACAAAGTGTCTTCTATTTTTCTAACAAAAAATGCTACCTTGTGCACAGTTGTAATATGGGTGGCAATTGGTGACACCGCCCACGAACTCCTCTAGAAATTGACTATATATTAAGGGTTTGGGTTTAAGATGTTGGCATAATTAAAAAAAAAAAGACCGTTTAGAGAAGTTATCTCTACATTTTTTCAATATTTGAATGATTTTTAATTGTCATATATACGAATTAATATTATAATTTTGAATGCCAGTTTATTGATATCACTACTGTAAACTTGCGAGTACCCTTTTATAATAGAGATTGAAAATCTTGTAACATGATCAAAACTATTGACTGCTTAAGCTTTTGGTTAAGTTGATTTATTGACATATTATCATAGACTTTTTAACTAAATAATCAGTAAATAGTATAAGTTGGGTCTCTTGAAAGAAAAATTATTATATGCTGCGAGAGTAATATTTGTATAGACACAAAAATATGTAAGTGAGACTTATGTGGGTCTCATTTTTTTGGTCTATGAGAATACTACTTTGTGAATACACAAAAATTTCTCCCTGTGAAAGCCCGAAAACTGCAATTATATGTAAGAATGATGTGTATTCGAGGGGTTTTGAGCATACCAGAAACTCAAGGCATCCAGAAAAAAGAGCGGATTTGAATCTGCCTATCCAAGTGTCAGCTACCAGGGCAATCAAAATGGAGAGTATATAACTGACACCCATGAAGTTAGTCAACTGATTGGCAGCATCTGCCAGTTGAAAATGCATGACCCCATTGAAGTATGTCACCAAGTTCACTGCTAGTGAGAACGTTGCCATGTTCTCGAAACAATAAGTTCCTGCACCCAAACCCAATTTAGAATCATTACGCCATTGATAATTGACCATGAAATAAAGAACTACAACAAAAAACCTAACCAAAATCCAGTGTTAGAGGAATAAAAAACTTGAAGGTACCAAGAGAAAAATGGTTAGCTGTTATGAAAAGTTCGCTCCGAACTCTCACTTTTCTTAGGAACCAAAAGAACAAAATAGCAAAAGTAGACAAATTCTACATTATGATTTCAAAGTTCATGTCACTGACAAGAAATTGGTCCATGTTACTAATATGGAGCAGATTTTTCTACCTAGAATGAACAAAGAAGTTCTTGCTCCTCCATGTTCATGTTTCGAAGCCTTTCTTCCTTTCCAATCCACCTTTCCTTCGACAAACTCAACTTTTTCCTCCTGCATCCACTCGACCTTTCCATTAGCAAGCTCAAGCTTTTCCTGCATGGAAATAATGAACATGCATAAGTAACAAGACATTCAAAAGGGTGAGGTACATATATGTAGAACTAAATGAATGTACAAAAGAGAAAAATACCATGACTCTACTGAGACCTTCAGAGAGGCTAATTCAACTGAAAGAGTAAAACTGGTGAAATACAATGACAACAAGCAAGGCCAAGCTCTAAATATATAAGAAGATAGATATTAAAAATATATATATATATATATATATATATATATAT